>JAESVK010000353.1:656785-688457 GCA_017140935.1 Hamamelis virginiana | reverse complement strand
AAAAAAAAAAAAAAAAAAAAAAAAAAAAAAGAGATTAGTGATAATTATACTTCTCTATATAATGACTCACTATTGAACATGACTTTATTATTTAAATCTATGGAAATGATAAATTTAGATAGCATATATATCAAACTAAAAATCTATGGGAATTATAAATTTAGTTAGCATTTCCCATATTGATGGAAAAATCATTTCATTATTTAAAATTAAATTTAATTATTTAGAAAAAAAATACATAAAATTCCAAAACTCATATATAATTTTTTTATTCATATCATGTAATGAAATAATTTTACAAAAATTTACAGGCTACATACAAATTGTAAAATGAGTAATCCAAACTCGAATCGGCGTTCAATCATTTCCGATTCATATATTGATCGTAGAAGGGAGACAAATCGTGTTCGAGAACGAGAAAGAATGCAGAGAATGAGTGAGCAAGATAGGGAAGCACATCTTGCAAGGCGTCGTACCAATTATCAATTGAGAAGAAGAAGAATAATACATATGGACATGGATTCTCACAATGAAGTCACAAGACATGAGGTTCCTGTTCAAAATAATATACAAAATGAAGATCAAAACATAGATTCAACAATAATTAGAAGAAGAGTGCGTCTGACCGATGTAAGGCGTCTAGCCCGTTCAACACCAGTTCCATCAGTAACTGAATTTGGTAGCAGCAGTGGAGTGCAACATACACAGCCACCTCCAATGCAAGAATGTCCACCCCCTTCAACCCCAAATCAAATCGTTAATGAAGCTGGAAACACATGTGGAGAACAACGTATATGCCCACCTACTTTGGAAGGTAAAATTTTATTTATCCAATATTGTGATCTCCAATAAAATTAGTTTATTATCAAAAAATATAATTATATATTTTATTAGAAATATACTCACTATTACTCATATATAATTCAGTTCATCAAACGAGACGTACGCTGGGGAATCATAACTGTGCTAGAGATTACCAAGTCAATTCCAGAATAAAAAGACATTGTTTGCCTACACCATCTATATGTCCACATTGCAATGCACGCCTGTTCCATCATGAATCCAACGATATGTGTTGCTTGAAAGGAAAAACCGTCTTGCCTCTAATTCCATCGCCACCTGATATGTTCGAACTATTCTGTTCACAAACTGTAGAGGGAAACAATTTTAGAAAAAACATTCGATCTTATAACCATGTCTTCTCTTTTACGTCAATGGGTGTACATGTTGATGATAGTTTATCAATTGGTGGACGTGGCGTATATACATTTCGAGCTCAAGGTGCTATTTATCATAAGATTGGTAGTCTTTTACCGGTTGAAAATAGCAGACCACGATTTTTACAAATGTATATATATGACACCGAACATGTATTAGAAAATCGAATTCTAGAAAATGAGGTTCTAGATAGAGACATTATGGAGAAGTTACAACGAATCTTGCATGAGCATAATCCGTTTGTGCACAACTTTCGTCAACTAGCACAGCGCCAAGACATTCAAAACTGTAGGCTTATTCTCAAAGAGCAACCATCTACTCGACGTCAGTACAGTTTACCATCAGCATCTCAAGTTGCTGCAGTAATAGTTGGTGGGGATGAAGTTGCAAATATCAATAGAAGAGATATCATCGTTCAATCAGTTGGTGGGGGACTATTAAACGTAAAAGACGTTGTTGGATATTACGATCCTTTACAATATCCCTTGCTATTACCGTATGGGACATATGGATGGGATGCAAATACTCACAATGACAATGGAAGGAGAGTTACATGTCGTGACTACTATGCATATATGTTTCAGGTTATTATTCTATACTTTAGAATTACAATTTTAAAAATATATCTTCAATATACAAAAATTTAAAAACCATACTAATTCTTTAAATTCATAGATTAGCGAAAATGATCGATCAATACTTCTCCGTGCTGGACGCCTATTCCAACAATATGTAGTTGATAACTATGTCAAGATTGAAGCGCATAAGCTCCGATGGATTCGTAATAATCAAAATGTTATTCGAGCAGAACTATATCAAGGACTTCAAGATTCATTCAATGCCGGTGAAAACTATGCAGGTTCGAGCGCTGCAACTGCAACAATTAAATAAATTCTTATTGTCTGCTTCTAAAAAACTAAACATCATGATCAATTCATTTTATCTTAAAATAGGGAATATTGGTCGTAGAACAATTTTGCCTTCATCTTTCGTTGGAAGCCCGCGAGACATGTACCAAAGGTATCAAGATGCAATGGCGGTGGTTCAGAAATACGGAAAGCCTGACATTTTTCTAACCATGACCTGCAATCCAAATTGGGAAGAAATACAGAATGAGCTACTCGATGGGCAATCACCACAAGATCGACCTGATTTACTAACGATAATTTTTCGTGCCAAATATGAGGAATTAAAGGCAGACGTACTTAATAGAGGAGTCTTGGGTAAAGTTGTTGCCCATGTCCACGTCGTTGAGTACCAAAAACGTGGTCTTCCACATGTGCACATGCTTATTATATTACATGAAGATGATAAGCTACATAGCCCAGATGACTACGACCGCATTGTTAGAGCTGAGATCCCGAATATAGATGAAGATCCACAGTTATATGAAGCGGTATTAAAGCACATGATACATGGTCCGTGTGGAATGCATAACCAACGGTCACCATGTATGATAAATGGAAAGTGTAAGAGGCAGTACCCTAAGCCATTTTCAGCCGTCACCATTCAGGGTAACGATTCATATCCAATTTATCGAAGACGAGATAGCAGCCCTGTGCCATTGAACAATCGTAACAGTGTTATGGTGGATAATAGATGGGTTATCCCATACAACCCATGGCTACTATTGAAATATGATTGCCATATCAATGTTGAGATTTGTTCAAGCATCCTGAGTGTGAAATACTTATATAAGTATGTTTACAAAGGTCCAAATAGAGTAACTCTTGAAGTACGTCCATGTACGATTAATGATGAAATACAAAAATTGGTTGATGCAAGATGGGTTTGTGCACCGGAGGCACTTTGGAAAATATATAAGTTTCCTATGTATCGTATATACCCATCAGTGGAACGATTACAAATTCATCTTCCTAATCAGCAGCAAGTGAGATTTTACAGTCACCAAACAATCAATGATGTTTTGCAAGATGAAAGACACAGTAAGACGATGCTCACCGAATTTTTTGATATGAATTGCCGTGATCCAGAAGCCAATCAATATTTATACCGGGAATTTCCAGAACATTACAGATGGATTTCAACGCAAAAGAATTGGAGTCGAAGGAGAAATAATATTAAGGTTATTGGTAGGATATATACCGCATCTCCCACAGAGGGAGACGTGTTTTTTTTGGGTATCCTGCTAAATCACATCAGGGGACCAAAATCCTTTGAAGATTTGTTGACTGTAAATGGCATTCCGTATCCAACATTTAAATTATCTGCAGAAAAGCGGGGTTTTTTAGAAGAAGATGAGAGTGCTAGACAATGTTTACAAGAAGCATCTACTATTAGAATGCCATCTGCTTTGAGAAGATTATTTGTTACCATTTTGGTTTACTGTGAACCAAGCGGTGTACGGAGGTTGTGGGAAGAATTTTGGCAATTCATGATTGAAGATTACCCATCTACAATTAATGTAAGATTTTCTGTAATAAATAAACTTTTGCGAGACTTGAATGATCTATTACGCCAGCATCATAAAAACATTTCAGACTATGATCTTCCTCCAATGACAGATGATTTTGAAAATAATTCCAAATTGCCAAAGATCATACAAGATGAGCTCTCGATCATCATTCCTCATGAAGATATCGATGCGATAAATAATCTAAATGAAGATCAAAATTTTGCATTCACCTCAATCATAACAGCCATCGAACATCGTGATAATGCACTTTTCTTTGTAGATGGTCCGGGAGGTACTGGAAAAACATATTTGTATCGTACATTGATGGCAAGCTTAAGAAGAGAAGGTCACATTGTAATATCAACAGCAACATCCGGAATAGCAGCAACATTAATGCCCGGTGGAAGAACAGCTCATTCCAAATTCAAGATTCCTATAAATGCAGATTCATCTTCTACATGCTCGATTAGTGTACAATCTGATTTAGCAGAACTGATAAGACGTGCCACGGCTATTATCTGGGATGAAGCACCAATGGCAAATCGAAATGCATTCGAAGCGGTGGATCGAACTTTTAAAGATATAATGACTAATTATTTACCTTTTGGAGGAAAGATCATGATATTCGGAGGTGATTTTCGACAAGTACTTCCAGTTGTGCCAAATGGAACGAGATCTGAAATGGTGGAGGCCTGTGTAGTCAAATCATCTTTTTGGGATCAAGTAAAGGTGTTGCATCTTAAACAGAATATGAGGACCGTTAGTGATCGACATTTCTCAGAATTCTTACTTCGTGTTGGTGATGGGGACGAACCTACTGTTGAAGATGATATGATAAAGTTGCCATCATCTATGGTAATTCCATGGGATGGTGAGAATTCGATTAATCAGTTAATAGATTTAATTTTTCCAGATTTATGTAATCGTCTGAATGATGCTACATTTATGGTCGAGAGGGCACTGCTAACTCCGTGTAATGAAGATGTTGATAAGCTCAATGAACATATAATCAGTTTGTTCCACGGTGAAGAATATATATTATACTCATTTGACTCAGTGGATGATGACCCAACAAATTTGTATCAGCAGGAGTTCTTAAACTCAATCTCACCAGGAGGTCTGTCACCGCATAAATTGATTCTGAAAAAGGGTGCTCCCATCATGTTACTTAGAAATATTGACCCTAAAATTGGACTGTGTAATGGAACAAGATTAGTATGTCGTGGATCTTACAATAATCTTATCGACGTTGAAATCTTATCTGGACAATTTGCTGGAACAAGAGTTTTCCTTCCCAGGATCCCGCTAAAAACAGCAGAGAACATACGACTCCCTTTTGAAATGACGAGAAAGCAATTTCCCATAAAATTGAGTTTCGCACTCACAATAAATAAATCACAGGGCCAAACAATACCACATGTTGGTATCTACTTACCAGATCACGTTTTCAATCATGGGCAACTGTATGTGGCATTATCAAGAGGAGTTTCATTCATGAATACAAAAATTTTGATTAAAGAGGGGGCATTACAAATTGAGGATGGAGTGTTCACCAGAAATGTAGTTTACAAGGAAATTTTACTGCCATCGGATTGATTATACTACAGTAAATAAGGTAAGACCACTGTTAATGATTGTATAATTGTTATCATTCATTATATCAATATGTCTTTTTTAATTTTTTAACAAATGAATCCTATAATTCTTTCAGGAACATATACAGATTTAAAGCACCAAAAACTTTGGTATATATTTGAGGAACATAAACTTTTGTCTGGTCTTACATCGATGAGGTAACATTTTCATTAAATTTCATCTATTATATAGATATATCGATCTTACATATCAAAATACTAACACTAAAATTTTCATTTTTATAGGCATCGTGAGTTACAGAATGATCAAAAGTACAAGTCAATGTGTATAACAATCATAAGGATATGATTCCCTCTTTTAATTCTATTTCATTTTCTGTTTAATTATGATACAAATTTTTAATTGTACTTTAATACATTATTTCACATATTTCTATAAATTCCATAATGGATGTTTGTGTGATCAAATACAAACCTATTAAAAAAATTAATAACCTTCTGATATAATGCATCGCGTTGCACACGCGATCGAGTTGCACACGCATCGCGTGTGCACTGTGACTAGTGGAATTTATAAGCCAGAAGGGTGAGTTTGCCTGGTCAAGTTTATATACCAAAAATATCCTTAAAAAGTATAATGGAAAATAATAAAACGGAGGGTGAATATGTCATTATATTCTCACCCATAACTCCCCACAACTTCCTACAATTATGGAATTTAAAAAAGAACCATAACTCCCTATTTACAATGAGTTTCAAAATCTAAATGTTCCCTCTAGCAGTTATAAATTAAAAAATAAATAAATCATTATCTAAACCTCATTGGATGATGGTGTTTCAAAAGTTGAATACACGTTGTAATCTTCTTCTCTAGATAACTTCCCACCCAACCATTATCCTTTTAAAAAAAAAAAACTCTAACCACTATCTATCTTCCCTCCCCCTTCACTCTCTTTCAATGCTCCAAAATTTTATTTTTAAATTGTTTCTTTTAGATTATCATTCTTTGCTTTATCTTTTTCTTATTATTTATTATGTTTTCCTTATATGATTAATGTATCTCATTGTAGATTCATGGAACTCCTCAGTAAATAAGTAATTATAATTTAAAGGGGTTTAATTGAGGTGACTCTCTATTCAATGAATATACTATAGGGACTCAAATTTAACTATTTCAACCCTAATAGCTAGAAACATTAAAATAAAAACATAAACTTCAAAGTCTAATAACAACTAGAATCCACTATATCAATTGTAGTATCCTATAGGGACACAATTTTGATTATTTCAATCCTATGAAAATCTAAAAACATAAACTACAAAAATCCGAAAATAACATAAATGAAATTTAAATATTTGATTTCCATACAATTTTTCATTTATACTATATGCTTATTTTATATAATTTCCCATGGTTATTTTTAACTTAATCAATTTTAATATTTACAATTATGATCATACTAACTGTATTTAAAGTTGCTATTTTTTTAAAGATAATGTAATTTTCACCAAAAAAATAAAATAGAAAATAGAAAAAAAAAATTGTTAGAAGATTATCATATCTTATCGTGGACAACATATTAATGGGTCTTGAAATATGGTGAATAGAAATATGAAGGTCCGAATGAATGATTTTAAATGAACATGAATATACTTGGCAGATAGTTTTAAGATTATGATACACACACTTTTAAATAAATTAATTAATTTGATTTTTTTTTAATTTTAAACAGCACCGTGTTGCACACGCATCGCGTGTGCGCGGTGGCTAGTCTTATTATATGGCACAGTTGGCTTTCAATATTTTATAAGATTCTGATTTTAAATATGGCAATATAGGCTTAAAATATTTTATAAAATTCTGATTTTAAAAATGGCAATAAAATAAAATAAAATATACCATCAACCAATCAAAAAGAAGTAAATAGAGTGAATTAAGGGGAGAAAAGAATGTGGGAGGGAAGAACAAGGAGAGCGCCAGCCACGTAGGAGGGATTGCTCTATATATAATAAGATATCATTCTTTTAATTTTAAAATCTAAAAAAAGTATAACATTTACTTTTTATCATAACCCCACATAATTTATTTATTTAACAGGCCAAAATATAATAATGCTAAACAACCAACAGTTTCATAAAATCTAACTCAACAATCAATAAAATAAATTCGTAATTCGATATATTATAAAATTTATTTATAAATGCCATAACCCATCCAAAATTTCAATTGAAAATATTAATCACAATATATATATCATAAATATTAATTTATTCAAACCTCCACATTAATCTATTTAATTTTATTTAAATTTAATGAAGTTATCACAATAGTTATTTTTTATTTTTTATTTTTTAATAAAAATTGGCGGTCATAATACTTAACAATCAAAATTAAGGTTAATATTAATCTAACAATTTTAGAGTATAAATCCAACAATAAAAAAAATATTTAATTTCAAAGGTAACAGTTATAAATTAAACAAATGACTCTAAAATTAATTTAATCCAATGGTTAAAATATTTAAGACTGATGGTCACAAAATTTAATCCACCATTTATTTATTTTAAACCAACGACCCACCATGAATGGCCTCACGGAACTCGATCTTACCATCATAATATAATCATGCCACAATAATAAAAATTGACCATTCATTCACAATTTTTAATAATATAATCTCAGACAATTTTTAATAATATAATCTCAGACTATATCTAACGATCAAAACGTTTAATAATATATAGTTACAAATAATTAAATGTACGGTTACAGTTAGTAATTTCAACAATAACAGTTCAGTTGGATAACTTATAATTTGCTTTAGTCAAATTTTGATAGCGATTAGTTTGTAATTAATTTGCAGCATTGCAATTGGAACAATTTTGAATTTAATAATAATTCAAGAGTCCACCGAAATGTTAAATTGTGATGTTTCTTAAAAAGTTATCGACTAGCTTGTCCAAAAGAATTAATCTAATGCAATTAGAATGGTTAGAAGGGATTAACCCAATGATACGGATGCAAGATTATTAAAAAATAGGGTTATCTACATCTTAGTACCTCGAACTTTGGTGGTAATTTCAATCCAAGACCTAAATTTTTAATTTGATCAATTTAGGAAAAAATTTTAAAAACTTGTTTCAATGTAAGACAAAACTAGAATCTTGACATTTTCTAGGGCAAATTAACACAGCAATGCTTGGATATTCTCAACTGTTTCTTCCTACGTAAATGTTAAGATTTCAAGCACTGCTGCATTAATTTGCCCTAAAAAATGTTAAGATTCGTTTTGTTCCATTAGCTTTAACCCCCAAATTGAAACTCTTATTTAGTCACGTGAGCGCCGTTGAATGGTTTGGGCGGGAAATAAGTCTCTCAGGTGAGGTATGATACACGTGTAGGCTCTAATTACGATGTCACCTGATGCATAGATGGAGTCTCCATTACTTAAGTAGACGACATTTTAGTTTTGTCCTACATTAAAACAAGTTTTTAGAAATTTGTCCTAAATTGATCAAATTAAAAGTTTTGGTCCTGGATTGAAATTGCTCCCAAAGTTCGAGGTACTAAAGCGTAGATAACCCTAAAAAATCTAAATGCTAAATCTAGAAGATAGCAAACTGAATAATATCTAATTTGAATCATAATGATCTAAGCTAATTGAATAAAATTTGAAAATATATAATAGTTCAAATTGATATGGATTCAATAGTACCTTTAGATTGTTGGAGATAATTTTGTATGCTTATTATTTTCATAAAATATAAATAAATTTTAACTAATCTAACAATTAACAATTAATAAAATGAACAAACAATATTTTTATACGAAATATGTAAGGAATTAAGAAGAATAGTAAAGAATAGTTGGCCTATGGGAAAGCACGTGATGACACGTACGCTGTCCTAAATGTACTATTGCATCTCTACGTACAGGTTATAGTGGCTAACAATCCTTTAGAGATACGATTCTAATAAGCTCACAACTAGGTCTTCATTGGGTACATCCAATGAAAGACAAAAGAAACCGTCTTCGATCTAGTTGCCCAAAATATATTTAAAAAGTACTGAAATATGATAGAAGAGAGGAATAGAAAATATAGAATAAGAAATTGGATTATCTCCATATGAAGAATAGAAATCACTCTATGTATAAGCCAAAATTAGATAGGTAGGTTAATGTGTAACGGCTTGTGCCTTAAAATCCCTTCAACTTTGTAACTCCCAAATTAATCAAATCGATAAATATCAAAATAAATAAATAGATAAAAGTTTTAAAATTTTATCATTATTTCTCAACGTACAATAGCACATTGCTATATATATATATATATGAGAGAGAGAGAGAGAGATTGAGAGAGAATAATTTGTGAAAAAGAAAAGACATCGACCCTATTTTCTCCTCTTTAGAGCAATTCCAATGGTTGGATCCATTTACTTAGATCCAAATTCATTTTTTGGATCAATCTAGGGGTGCTCCAATGGTATACTATCCATTTTTTTTTGGCTTCTCTATCTATTTCTTTTATCCCCTAAACCAAACACAAGTTTCATACACTTTTATGTGTCCAAAAGAAAAGTGGATCCATTCAAATCTGGATCAAGTTTTATGTTTGTTGCATTTTCATTCAATTTTGAATCCACCATTGGAGTACGTTTTTGCATCTAGATGTTAAAAATGAATTTGCATCTCCTTTTGAATCCACCATTAGAGATGGCCTTAGATGAGATGCCCTCAGGTCACCATCACTTTCATACATTCAGTTTCATGTGATCGTATGGTGTGTTAACATGAGAATGAACTTCAACCAAAGTAAAGGTTTTCACATGTATTATAAAAGGATCCAAGATTTAAATTTAGGGTTTTTTAAGCCAAAAGTTCCTCGTATAATTCTAATAACCCATTAAGTGTATGAAATTTTTCCATAACCCGATAAGTCCTTCCATTTTTTTAAATTAATTACTGAAAGCTAACATTTTTTTTTTAAAGTCCACATTACCCTTATTTATTGTTAAAACCATTCTCATAATCATCTTAATTTCCTTTTTTAATTCTTTCCATTTTGAAATTATGATAAAATGGAAAGAATTAAAAAAGAAAATTAAGATAATTTCCTTCTTTTAATCAAATTCATCCATATTCTATATCCACTTGCAGAAATTTATATGTGCGGTTGAGAGAGATTTGTATAAGCATGAACGCAAAATGGGATACCAGAACAATAGTTGCTGAAAATAGGAGTAAGTGTGTTTTCAAACGTATAAATTTATAGGAAAAATTATCCAAGCCCCCCTAAAATTCAGATTCCATACCGTGAGGCCTAACACCCTCTAAGTTATACCGTGATATCCTTCCAGGATATTTTAATGTCAACATTTAAAAAAAAAAAAAAAAAAAAAGGGCAAATCTATCCTCATTAAATGGAGTTCACATTTATTATAATTTCCATTTAGAGCTGTAACTGTTTTGGACATTTTATGACGATTACGTTCATTTCAAATTTTGAATTATTATTTTCTTTTTTAAATGGGGATCTTGGTGAGAGGTAGTCTTCCTTAAGAAAAGTTTAATGCGAAAAGTCCTCATAATATTTCTTTCCTTTGTAAAGTTCTATTTAAAAATAATTTCATTCGAAAAGTCCTAATCTTTTAAAAATATTTTTCAAAATAACGGAACTACCCCAACACAGTGAAAACATACCCAAGACATTGCACTTTTGTTTTCACTGTATTTTCACTGCACTATATTTTCACTGCATTTTTCAATACACTGTGTTTACAGTATTGCACTATATTTTCCCTGTGTTTTCACATTTTTTGTTTTCACTGCACTTTTTATTTTCACAATGTTTTCATTGCTTTTTTTTTTTTTTTTAAATGTTTTTATTTATTTTTTTTTTTTTTTTTCAATGCTATACTGCATTTTTTTATAATCTCTCTAATTTCAAAAACCCAAACTCAATAGTATGGATCCTTTTTCTTTTTCTTTTTCTTTTTTTTTTTTTTTTTGACAATTTTCCCTCATACTCAGTGAAAATCCAAACTCAATGAAAATGCAAGTGAGACATAAAGGAGATGGAGAAGAATGTGAGAGAGAAACATATTAGAGATAGAGACAGGATGAAGATGAAAGGAGAGGGAAACAGATTGGGAGCAACAATAGTGAAAATAACAACTTCTTCTCGAATTTGTTTGGCATCATCATGTCATTAAACGTTGACATCGCCTCAAAGCACATAGAACTTCATGGCAGACCGGAGTGTTTTCAAAGCGGCTTCAATGGTGAAAACAGTGCAGATCGATAGGAACAACAACAGCGAAAACAACAAATTCTAATCGAATTTGTTTGGCATTACATCAACCATATGTTGTCACAGTTTTCAATTCGAATAACTACAACGGCTTTAATGTGAAGAGATCCGGCTGTTGAAGTGGTCTCACCTGATGTAATTGATTGATAAACTTATATCCAACGAAGGAGACAATGGGGAATCATAAAGCGTGATCAAGGGTGAAGCTATTAAATAATATCAATCATATTAACAGTTGGTCCGATCAGATCAACCACGGCAGCTTCGATGGTGAAGAGATCCAGTTGTTGAAGCGATCTCACCTTCACCGTATCAAAACAACCAAAATACAACTGAGCAAAGGACATCTCACCTCCATGATTTGACTCAAGTCCAAAAACCTTAGAATCACCATGGAATCATTTTTCTGTGTATTTGCCATTGTTGCTGAGATCGCGTGGTTCATAAGCATGTCGATTCCTATCAGAGAAGGAGGTGAGCATCTCGGACGACGATACCAGATCTTGATCAGGCCGCGAACAGAAAAGAACATCACAGATCCGATCTTCATCTTCTTCTCACCATCTCTTTCTGTCTCTCTCTCTCCACTTCGCTTCTCTCTCTGTCTCTACCCGTCCAGTTAAAAGGGGTGAAAAAAGGGAGAGATACTTTTGTCTAAAACATGGAAAAAGAACTTTTCGCAAAAAAGTAAAATAAAATAAAAAAAATAGCAACACTTTTGGAATGAAACTCTTTTGGTTTGGGACTCATAGCCAAATTTCCTTAAATTTATAGTTCATTTTCTTTAAGAATTATTAGTCCTAAACAACTAGAAATTCTAATCCTTATCAATTCTACCAATAGATATCTTAAAAGAACTTAATCTTCATTCCATCTAGATTCAAGAGAAGAACTAACTCACAATGATGGATAAAAATTTGTCCTAATCTAATAGAAGTGTAGAAAGTACAACACAGAAAGTATAAGGGCCTGTTTACTTCGTGAAAATTTTCACAAAAATTGAAAACAAGGATTATATCTTGGCAATGCTTTTAAACATGGAAAAAAATATGTAGACCAACTGTAAAACCAAAAAATGAAAATAATAAAACATATAGAGATAATATATATTTTTAGTAAACACATTTACACTATTTTTATATTTTGAAAACAGTTTTAATTTTTGATAAGTAAATACATTTTCTAAATTTGAAAACTGAAAATGAAAACTGTTTTTAAAAAATTTTCACAGAAAATAAAAATTATAAAAATTTTCACGAAGTAAACAGGCCCTAAATCTTCCTAGCATTCATGTGTTAAGATAAATTATATATCTGGAAATGTTAATCTTATATATTTACATTTCTAGAAATGTTAAACATATAAATTTATCTGTCTGGCCGAAAATGTTAAACATATAAATTTATCTCTTTTTGTTTGAGAAAACAACATCTAAAACTTGAGATAATTTTTCATTTGCGGCTTGGGATAAAACAAACGACATAGAGAAACAAATTTTCAAAATAAATTATTCAAAACTCGATTTTATCAGTTGTTATTTTAGAATGGTATACAAAAACTGAGTTTTTCCATATTTTTTGATGTTTTTGCAGCAAAAAACTTTAAAATGCGACTTACAGCATTTTGCCATCATCAACAACGTACTGAAGGTGCACAACTTTGGATTTTTTTTATAAAAATGAGATTGATTGACACGCTCCAAAGTGGATTTTGGCTCCCTCTCGTCGGTGAAATTCTTGGGATCATCTTGTAACTCAGGCCCATCCCTTGGGCAAAGCCTAGGCTTTGGGCCCCAAAATTTTATGAAAAAAAAGGTCCCACTCTCCCAAAAATTTGTACATAGCATTTGATAAAGGAATAAAAAAAAAAAAAATGCTTGTAAAGGGAAATGGGCCCCTCATTGTTTGATAAGAAAAAATAAAAAAATGCTACTCCACCCACCTTTTTCTGGCTTTTATGATGTTGAAAAAATAAAAATATAACATTTATTGATGCGAACCAAATTTCAAACGCCAACTAAGGTGGGTGGTAAAAGGCTAATTTTTTTTTTTTTTAATCATCTTTCCTCAATTTATTATTATTATTAACTCAAAAAAAAAAAAAAGACTTATTATGAGATATGAGATTTTTGGTTTAGTATTTTTATTTTAGGGCTTTAGGTTTTTGTTATGTTTGGTACTATTAATTTATTATTGTTATTTATTTTTTATGAGTTTGGAATTTTGATTTAGGGTTTTTATTTTACGGCTTTAGATTTATTGTGTATGATAGTATAGATTTAGCATTGTTATTGAATTCTTTTTGAACGGATTTTTTATTTAGAGTTTTAATTTTAGGGCTTTAGACTTGATATATATCATAATATATGAACATTGATAATTTCTTTAATTTTTTTTAAAGATTAACATTGACTTTAATTTATTGTTATGTTAGGGTTGATCATAGAATCCTGCCTCATAATAGAAAGTATAATTCTAGACATAAAAAAGCAAAAATAAGCAAAAAAAATAGAAGAATAGGGGTCTTAAAACCTTACACATAGTCTTTTTATTATTATTATTATTATTATTTTAATGTAAGGCCCTAGGTAAAGCTTTTAAGTAAATCTTAGGAGAAATCTAAAGTCCTAAAACCATATGTGTAAATCTTAGTTGTAGCCATTTAAGTAAAGCTTAGGAGAAATTAAGGTCCTTAAACCTTACACTTTTTTTTTTTTTTTTTTGTTAGTAAGTAATAGGGGCCCATTTTAAGAACTTGCCTAGGGCCTTCAAAATCTTAGGGACCGCCCTGTTGTAACTACCATGTTTGGCAAAATCTGATTTAGATTAAAACTCAAAAATGGAATGGATAAATGAGGTTATATTCGTCGAAAAGCAAAAAATGTGTGTTTACCTTAAACGGGTTTATATAGAGGGGCCTTTGAGTAAACCACCTATACACTAGGAGGTTACGGGTTAGATTCCCAAAATTATATACAATATTGTTAGTACACAAATTTATTTGAAAATGAAAAATTCGGACTAATAAAATGAGAAAAGAAATCGTAGTGGAACCAAAAACAAATAAAAGATGGAATCTTTCTCACTGATAAAATTGAGAAAACGTTGTGTTTTTGAACATATATGTCCTTGATTAAAAAATAAATAAATAAAAAGTCTTTCTTTATCATTTGTAATACAACTATAAAAATAAAAATAAAAATCCATAGTGGGGTTCCCAAAAATTGTTGCCGAAAACAGAGCAAGTATTTTCTACTTATAATAAACACTTAAAGAAGGTTACATCTAAGCAAGCTCAAAATGATAAAATAGAAGAATGGTTGTGTATTCAAACATATAAACATATAAAATTAGATAATAAGATTGGTAGTATCTTTCTCATTACGTGAATAGACAGATGATGTGTATTCGAACAAATAACAAATAAAAAAGGTAGTGTCTTTCTACTTCTTCTCTTTTTCCTTTTTTTTTTTTTTTTTTTTTTTTTTTGGGTAGAAAAACATTAATATTAACACTAAAATATGTCTAATAAAATCCCAAATGAGATACACACGTATAAAATTATATGTGTTCACACATATACAACTAACAGATAAAGTATGTATTCACACATATAAAATTATAGAAAATTACTAGTACACAAACTTGCACAAATTTGTATGAAAAGAAAATGCCTAAATTGATAAAATGAGAAAAGAAAGTGTATCTGAAAATGCATATATATATATATATATATATATATAAAGGAAAGCATATAGGAGCGTATTTTGATTTTCACATATGTTAGAAATTAAAAAAAAAAAAAAAAAAAAAAAAAAAAAAAAAAAAAAAAAAAAAAACGAGTTTGATGCTTCAAAATGAAAAATGTTAAACGGATCAAACTTTTTAAATTAAATGGTGTGGCAGTATGGTTTTACCTCTACTTTGGTGTATTTCAAAAATACACGAAACCATAGATTATATATAGTTACCACATCAAATGGTTTAAAAATTATGGTTTAATAACTAGTTCATTTAGCATTACTCATGTTGTGTAGCCACTGGCCAAGTGCATGGTGATGTGTGGACTCATGTTACAAGCCCCAATTGTTTTTAAAAAAAATTATAAAATGCTTTTAGCTCTCTGGACTTCAGTAATCTTCTCTGAGGAAGAAATGGGACAGATCTGGCTCCGGGTAGGATAATGTCAGAGGCATAGTTAGCAGGATTTTAGTTGCTTGTAATAATCTTTCTTTAATATCGATTGGGTCGGTGTTCAGTGTACTCATGCACTCTATCGAAACCATATCATCGAATGTCTGTTGAACTGAACTCTCTCTTTACAAAGGGAACGTCGTTTACCGGGAATCTTGCAACCTCGCGGCCCCGATAACCGGCCAATTATATGATTACCCATGAAAAAAAAAGTGTTTGGCAGCTGAGAAAAGAAGTGAAACCTCTTTCCTGTGTTATGTACGTTCAAGATATATTTTCAAAATATATTTTCTTTCATATATAATAAATTAATTACATAAGAAAACTTTTGAAAGATTTTCAAGATATATTTTCAAAATATATTTTCTTCCATATATATATAATAAATTAATTACATTAGGAAACTTTTGAAAAATTTTCAAGAGATATTTTCTTCCATATATCTATAATAAATTAATTACATTAGGAAACTTTTGAAAGATTTTCAAGAGATATTTTCTTCCATATATAATAAATTAGCAACCAGAATCTTAGACAGTCAACTATATATATATGGAATTTCCTTTAGAAACCCTATAAGAAAGCATCAATATTCTAAGCTTCTTCAAAGTTGAAACCACCACTCTATTAATTTTTTGATCTCAACTCCAAGCAAAAAAAAAAAAACTCTCCATGGTTTTAATAGAGAAGATGAAGAAGACAAGTAGAGGCCGCCAGAAGATTGAAATCAAGGAAATTGACAAAATCAACGTTAGACAAGTCACCTTCTCCAAACGTAGAGCTGGATTATTTAAAAAAGGTACTGAACTCTCAGTTTTATGTGGTGCTGAGATAGCCATTATCGTATTCTCTCAAGCTAATAAACTCATCTCTTTTGGGCATCCAACAGCAGATACTGTCATTGACCGCTACCTTAATAGAGTCACAACAACCTCTTTGGAAGTCGGGATCGATAACAAACCACATGTGGATGAGTTCAATAAACACTATGCAGAAGCTATGAAAGAGTTAGAAGAAGAGAAGAAGCGAGCAGCGATGATTAAAAAGGCGAAAAAGGCTAGTGACAAAGGCGGGTTTTGGTGGGATAAACCTATTTATAACATGGGGTTGGAGGAGCTTGAACAACACATGCAGGCTATGCAAGAGCTGAGAGAAAAGGTGGCTAAGAGATATGATGAACTTTCGACGATGGATACTGTGGCTTCTTCCTAAAACTCAACTTTTTTTGCTAATCATGTTGGATTATTGGGAGATCATTTGATTAATAATAATAAGAATGAGGATGGTAGTTCTTCTATTGTTCCTTATGGGTTTAATTAGGTTATTATTTTATGAGTGAGGGGAGGATATGATTATGGGTGATATATATATGTCTATCTTTTTTATTTTATTTTCCTTAATTATTGGGAAAAAAATGAATAGATTATTTAAATAAATAAAGTTCTTGTCTGCGGTATGAATGATCTTTTGTATGTACCCTTCATTCAGTTGGGTGTTGTATTGTTTAAAAATAATGAATAGAT
The DNA here is from genome assembly GCA_017140935.1 of Hamamelis virginiana. NCBI lineage: Eukaryota > Viridiplantae > Streptophyta > Magnoliopsida > Saxifragales > Hamamelidaceae > Hamamelis > Hamamelis virginiana. The sequence goes on along the minus strand of JAESVK010000353.1, from coordinate 671,201 downwards.
ATATAGTTGGATCTATTAATTTTAGGATTTTTTTGAAATGCCACAATTTCAAATTTACTCTAAAGTAGTTATATTCGTGATTATAAATTTGAATATAAATTTTAACATAAACCACAATGAAACAACTCAATTCCAAAGATGTTCAAAAGTGCTCAGAGTAATTTGATTCAAGAATTATATGAATTTTTTAGATTGAAGCCCCATAAAATTCACGTCGTTCTTTTAAAAGAACAAAGAAATACTTGAAGAAATACTTAAATATATGAAAACATGGATGAAGTTGGCCGATTTTTATTTCACCACTGTTTGGTAAGGACCTGTTTCATAACTTCATGCAAAAAAAAAAAAAAAGATCAAATTAGCCAATTAGGTCCAATCTTCTAATGCTATTTGGTTTATATATAAACCATGTCATATTTTTGTACAAAGCTTAACAGATTAATTTACAGAATAACGAACTTACCAAATAATGTTTGAATAAAAATCAGTTAGACTCATCTTCAGTTGATCAAGTTTTCAGGTTTGCCAAATAATCCTTTAAGTCTTATTTTTATTTTTATTTTTTTGTAAATAGGTTCAGTCTTGTACAGAAAATAAAGTATAAACAGAGATTTTTTTCAAACATATTGTGAACTAGTTTATTTATAAACTAGCTAGCTAGGAGGGACTGGACTTAGTCTATTCCACATTTTAAAATTTCAAAATATTCCCATAATTACTAAGAAAAACATTGTAAAAACTAAAAAAGTTTTTGAGTTAGAATAAAAATAACAAATTATAATTATGTTTAAATATCAATTTTCGGATTTCTTGAAATGCCACCACAAATTATAATTATGTTTAAAAATGGTTTGAATATTTGTTCATTGCTTATACGATTTTTTCGAATTGAAGCCCATAAAATTAGCCTTGTTCCTTTATTGAAACACTAGGTTGAACTACATGTGCTTCGCACGTGAGTGGCTCTAATTTTTGGATTGGTGGATTGGATATTTGTTGAGGATTTTTTTTATCTGAAACGTGCAGGTCATTTGGCCTAGGACACTGGGAAACCCTGTGTTTAGGGTTGCAAATGAGCCAAGCTGCTTACGAGTTCGTTTAGGCCCGAGTTCGTTTATTTAGTAAACAAGCCTAGCCCAAGCATTAAATTTAGGCTCTTTTAATAAACAAGTCAAGCTCAAGCACACTTAGACTCGTCTCGATTGTGTTCGTGAACAATCTTGTTAGTAGGCGCGTGAACAAGTTCAATAAAAACTAGTGTTTAGACTCATAAAAAAATTATAATTTAGGCTTGAATAAACTCAACATATTCATGACTTTATTTTTTTTACTTGAATTTTTTATTTCCAATATAAACCAAGTATATAGAAGTCATTTTTTAAACTTTCTATATTAATTTTTAACTTTCCCTCATTGTAATTTAAGGTTGCAAACTAAACAAGCCATTCGTGAATAGCTCGCAAATAAACTGAATAATAAATAAGTCAAGCTCAAACATACCAAAAAGCTCGGCTGGTTTGCAGTCCTACCTATGTTGTTTTGGATGAAAGAAAAGAGAGGTGGTTGCAATTGCGGTCAAAATTGATTCCTACCCATTTATGATTAGAGTGGAAATTACCAAATAGGACAATTCTTTTAAACCCAAGCAACACAATAGGAGGGTAAATCAGAACTTTCATAGCACTGAAGAAAGCTAAAATGTGATTGCAATTGTAATTTGGCCAAATACAATTACTGATGAAGACAAACTCACCAACACAACACAACAAATTATAAAAGGGAAAATCAGTATCTTCACCACTCCAAGGCTTCTTCCAATTGCAATTGCAATTGAATTTGTCAAAATTGAAGAAACTTATTTTTGACTTATTGTGACTTTTATGATAAAAAATATAAAATAAAATAACAGTAGATTTAGATCATTTGGTGGGATGAAATTATATTGTGAAACCGTAAGGTCATGTCTTAATTAAGTTTTTCAAAAATCACTTTTGAAAAACTATCTTTTCACATATTTTTTAGAGTTATATTCAAATCATATCTTCACATATCAAAATTTCCATATTAAAAGTGATTATAACAAAAGATGGAACCCTCTAACTTTTTTCATAATCACTTCTACCCTGTAAATTTTGTCACCCCTCAAGTAATTTAGAAGTAATTATCACCCCATTATTTAAATTAAGTGGAATTTTGAGTTTCAAAAGTGATTTTAAGAAAAATTAATGCAAACAGACCCTTATTGGGATAACTTTGTTATATTGAAATCATGTTTGGAGATTTTAAGTTGTACAATTACAATATTTATTGATAATTAAATCGATCAAGCTTCAAGGGTAAATTTTGATAAGCCACGGAAAATAAATTATTTTGTTGTGTTTTCCATAGCTTTTTGAGATCCAAATCAATATCCTTTAATTTTATAAAATGACTTTTAAGTAATTCGTTATTATTTTTAGGGAAAATTATCCAAAAGTCCTTGAGTTTGGAGCCTTATTATTTTTAGGGAAAATTACCCATGAAGTCCAATTTTATACCTTGAAGTCCATGAGATTTCCAAATTTCTTTGTCTATTTATTACGTTAAAAAAATCTTAGACCTTATGGTAAGAAACAATCATGTTAGGGACTTATGGGTAGATAATCCTTATTTTTATTGTCATTTATGTGTTTTAGATCAATAATCTGCCACTATAATTGATTTTCTTTTTTGGTCAAGAAGCCCAACGGGCTTAAGTTATGAGCTACACAATAAAAGGTAACCCTCTTTTTTTCTCTTAAACCCTCCCTGCCCCAATGAAGGTGGGATAATTTAGTTAAAAGTGCAAGAAAAATACTTAAATGTTTGAGGAGGTTTCCATATATTGAAATGTCTGGAAAGAGTGCTCCTATGCACATTTGATATTTTTACTAGTGGATATTTAACTCGTTATTTCATAAACTATAAAAATCTACCCTTAATCCTAGGTCCCTTTTATATTAACAAATAAATATCGATGTACTTTTATGTGCTCGAAGTTAAATAGTGTTTGGGCCCCATTTGGAAGGCTTCAAATGGGTTTCCTAGAGCCAAAAGTCCATTTAGAATTTTTAGGAATGTTTGGTGAAATATTTCAAATGCTTTTATAAGAAGCCAATCATTGAAAAGTCCATCAAAGAGAAGCTACTATGGATAGCTTTTTGAAGTCAAATGGACTTTTAAATAAACTCTCCATATCATTTTATACAAAAGAACTTTTAAACTACGCACTTACCAAACACTATTTTTTTCCTAAATGACTTTTATGAAAGTCTATCCTAAGAATCACTTCTTCGAAAATGACTTTCATTTGTAAGAAACTGTGCCAAACGCTAAAATTTATGTCCTAAAAGTAGAAAAATACATGCCAAAAATAGGCCAACAAAGTAGCTATTTTTTCCTAAATTTATGTGACCTAGGAAGATCAACCACCAAGTTTTGTTATTTTTCACGAACTCTGTAAATTACCATGATTTATCAAAGATTTAATGGCTGGTTTTGACAAAAATTCCTTAAAAAAAAAATCGATGCATGAGAAATTTTGATTTTCACATATGTTAGAAATAAAAAACAATACAAGTTTGATGCTTCAAAATGAAAAATATTAAACGGATCAAATTTTAAACCAAAATTTTTAAATCAAATGATGTTGCAGCATGGTATTACTTCTACTTTCGTGTATTTCAAAAATACACAAAACCATAGATTATATATAGCTGCCACGTCAAATGGTTTAAAAATTTTGGTTTAATAACTGGTTCATTTAGCATTACTCATGTTTGGCTGTGCAGGGGTGTGTAGCCACTGGCGAAGTGCATGGCGATGTGTGGACTCATGTTGCAAGCCCCAATTGTTTTAAAAAAATTTATAAAATGCTTAATTTTATGATTACCCGTGAAAAAAAAAATGTGTTTGGAAGCTGAGAAAAGAAGTGAAACCTTTTTTCAGTGTTATGTACGTTTAAGGAAATGAAGGGAGGTATTATAGGGGATTAGGGGTCATGAGATGAATTCCCAAATTATACGGCTACTAATGAAGTTTGAAAAAAAAAAAATCTGAGTTTGAATTACTATTACACTAAGAAAATAAAAAATAAAAAAAGAGGTTGATAAAAATATCAATTATTTTTATTTTATTCATGAACTAACCCCATTGTATAGGTTTTACCTCAGGCATGTTTGATATTATAATTTGAGTAGAAATATAAAGGGTTGATCTAGCTTAATGTGTGAGTACATATGTTAAATTAAAAAAACTTTATTGGTATAGTGTAAATTGTTAAATTAATTGCACTTAAATTTTCAAGAAAAATTAAAGGGATAGATTTGAGGTTATTGCATGTAGATTCTAGCTCCTTTTGGTGTCTAATAAATTAAGTGTTAGTAACTTAGAAAGTATATCAGTTTAAGTGCAAAATTTATGAGTATCAACAGATGAAATAAAATGAATTTTGATTAATAGAGTATAAAATCTAGGGTTTTATACTAATAGGACTCGACATTAAATCCTTGTACCTATAGGTCTCTGAGTTTTCACAGATACATGACTTTGTGATCTTATTAAAAATATGACAAAAATACACATGTATCTGTCATAAGATTTTGGCGCGCAGAATCCAATTAAATCGGTTACCATAATACACGACTAAATAATAGGGATATGGGTTTATCGTGGTCAACCACATTCCATGCTCGAATGAGTGAATAAAGAGGGTTTCATACGATCCAGTCACTGACGACATTCCCACGGGTCTCCGATCGTCTTCTCCGGCATGTCAACGAGAAAAAAACCGGCAACAACAAAGAAAACAGGTAAGTTCCTTTTTCTGTTCTAGTTTGTGGGATTTTTTTCATATTTTTTCGGGTATTTCGGGGTTGTATACATTCCGATAATAGGTTTTTTTGGTAAAAAGAAGTTTTCTGTTACCAGTAGTGGTGTATCTAATGTTCTTCGCTCATTACTGAATGTATACATTTCGATAATAAAAAAAAAAAATTTATTTTAATCGTGCATACATACAATTTGCCAGTGGGTTTTTGTTGTTTTAATTGATTATTTCATCATTAAGGTTCCAATTTTGGATAAAGATAGGGTTTTTTTGAGCCATGTATACATGTAATTAGGCTTATGGCTTGGTTGGGTAGAACTGAGAGGTTGGCTGGTGGGAAAAATATATTTTTTGGGTTTGGTTGAGCCATGTATACATGACTATTTTGGATTGATATATTCATGTATACATGACTATTGTTGTAAAGTTTGGTGTTATTGGGCAGATGTATTCATGTATACATTAGAGGATATTCTCGTTCAACTTTCAAGATTAAAAAAATTAAAAAATAAACTTTGAAAATTTACATGTATACATGTATCTCTGTAAAACGGACCCAACCTTGATGTGTGACAAATAACCCACCTTTTTTTCCAGATTCACTGAACTTTATTTTTGTTGCATCAACCCAACAATTAACACCAGCTAAGGATTCTCTGACCTTTATCTTATTTCAAATTCAAAAACTTTACATAATCCGATTGGTTTAGATTATTATTCAAATAAAAAAGCTTCCTAATTAAATAAGTTAATATTATGTAAACTAACATCTAGCCGAAAATAAGGAAAGGGTATATTAGAAAATATATGTTACTAGTTGATTTTAAATTTGTCTTAGAGGGGCCTATCGATATAGGATCTTATGATTTGGACTTTGTGATAATAAAAACTATTTTCAGGGTCCTATTAATCATTTTCCCTAAAATCTAGTTAGGGTATAAACGTACATAAGGAGGGACCTTAGGGGGTTTTCTAAAATTCTAGGATTGATTAAATGAAAATATAAATAATCACATTATATATGAATATATATACTCGATTCAATAAATTCCAGCAATTACTTCAGAATTTGAATTTCTAATCGTACCAAATGGGTAGAGAAATGGTATGTAAAAACATCTCCAATGGGGAGCTTTCATTTGGGCCTTCCATTTCCATATATGGGAGCGCTACATTGTCAAAATGGGAGCTTCTCCCATATTTGCCACTAGTTTGTTCCAATAGGCTTTAGATTGGAGGAAAATCTTATGTAGACTATTTAGGAGGAGATGACTCTTGCCCAAAAAAAATTCAAATATGGGATGTATTGATGCCATTACCAAATTTGGAAGCCATGGATGGGAACCCATTGGAACAGCTTTTTTGTCATAATTCCTAATTTAATTACCAAATTAGGCTTCTCTAATTTGGAAGCCATTACCAAATTAGGCTTCTCTAACCCTAATTTAATTTAACTAACCCTAATTTTCTTTAAAGAGTTCATTAGCACCCTAGTGAGGTATTTAAATTAACATTTTCCTTTGAATGGATTAATAAGAGAATTAAGAGAAAGGGATCGACATTAATAAAGGTTTATTAACTTTTATTTAGATTAAGCACTTAGAAATACTACTAGATTTTGTGACTGAAGTAATGTGAATATTAAGGATATCAGTATTTGACATACCTAGCTTAGAGACCATACCCATGACACATGAAATATCAAAACATATCATATTGACTTCAATCAATCCATATTTTTCAGAATAGGGCAAAGTGAATATTTTTACAATACATGTTATTGTTGCATTTGATATAATGATACTTGTTGGAACATTTATGTTTATAATATTCATTTTTCATATATGTGCTCATCTCATACATTTATGCTTACAGATAGTAGAAATATAACATATGGTTTTATCAAAATGCAACATGTGGGCATAGTACATGGACATAACATGATAGATATATTGTATGCATGATTGATTGTATACAATTTATCTTTAATGAATATTTTGGTGTAGGGCTGCAAACAAGCCAAAGCTTTAGCTAGGTCGCTCTAGTTTGTCTTGCTCAAAAGTTTGATTATTTAAGTTCGAGACAATCTCGAGCCGAAACTAATCGAAGAGCTTTGTTATGTTTGAGCTTGGCTCGTTCATTATCGAGTGTGTTCGCAAGTTATTCACAAACGGCTTGATTCATTTGCAATCCTAAATTACAATAAGGAAAAGTTAGAAATTAATGTAACAAAGCCTAAAAAAAAGGCTTTTATATACTGGTATTATATTAGAAATAAAAAAAGAAACCTCTATGTATTGAGCTTATTCAAGCTTAAATGATAAACATTTCTATGAGTCTAAACACAATGTTATTCATGAGCTTGTTCACGAGCTTACTAACGAGCTTGTTCATTAACATAAAGGAATCAAGCTTAGATCTATTTGGAATTGGACTGTTATTAAACGAGCCTAACTGTAATGCCCCAATCTGACATTACTGCCGACCGTCCCGGGTAGGTCGACACGTGTCAAAACGAAGATACAATCTAATATACTCACAAATATTTCCATACTCAGGCATAGAGAAAGATAGATATAACGAGCATGTTATGAAATGAGAATTCATACATATGTCCTTGGTCCGCATTATGCAATGAGTATATACATATCTGATACATAGTAATGTGCCAACATCCCTTAAGCATAGGTTAAGTATAAATAGAGAGTACCACAAGCTAATGTTCAGCTAACAAGCAGTAGCTATCTACTCCGCAAAAACAATGCCCAGAAGACCACCCAACCTAGCACCGTGGGAAAAACACTTTGCACGAGGTCCTGCCTTATAACTCAATGAATCTGTTGTATGAAAGATAGTTGTGAGCGTTTGAATGCTTAGTAGGAATATGGTTCTCAACTAACAATGATAACAAGGATGCATATAATCATTTATGTGAATGTTTGTAAACATATGTGTAGTTTTCAAGATATATAAGTAATATGCCAAATATTTACAATAAGTCACATCTAATCTCAAGAGTCAGTCAATACACTTTTCAATATGTTTGGTATAAGAGTAGTCTCAAACAATACCTGAAGAGGAGTAGTCTCAACTCTTTACCATTCACCACATTTCCCAATAATATCCATTCTAATCATAACTTATCTATTTATATTTCATGACATCGCAATTATCACGAAATAAGACAAGATAGCATTCTTATCACTTTAGCACAAAATATTTCCCATCAAGGGTTTAGAAAACAATATGATAAGCATGCCAACAATCTTGTATAATCAAACCATATAGAAATTATAGAAATGATATGATATATGCATCAAAGGTTTATAAACAAAAATCTCCAATTCTATGATATGGACATAGGCCCCAAAATATCATTATCAGCATTAGTAAGAATATGAATATTCCTATGTCAATGTTAAGCCTCCTCCCAAGTCCTAAATGCAAGTACAAGGAGCTAAGAGGCGTAATGGTCCTCCCACAGACTCCTAAAATCTGAAAGAAAGGTTAAATGAAATACATATCAATTTTTATTTTTCTACTCAAACCAACCCGACCTTAATACCCAAGCCTTGGTTTCCCAAAACCCTAGATTTGGTCTCAAAGCCTTAAGAAAAGTCCCAAGGACTAAGAAGAGAGAAACCATTGAGAAAAAGAAAAGAAAAGATAGTATAACGATAGATTGTTTATCGATAGAGGTTTCTGCATCGATAGAAGTCCTCTATCGATAGAAAACAACTTCTATCGATGGAGAAATGTTTCTGTTTGAAATTGATTTACATCCTCGCCTTCTCTATCGACAGAGGAACCACTTCTATCGATAGAAAAGTGCCCAATCTCGCATGTTCGAGCTACAGAACCTCAAAAACCCATCAAAACTCCATTTTTTCTCCAATCCATCCACAAATCTCAACATGTGATCATAGATCTACACCCATGGGACTTCAAAACACTAGATCAAGTCCATTAACAAAGATCTAACGGTTCGATCTCAAGATCCCCAAAAATTTTGTCATAAAACCCATATAAACCCATAAACCTTAAACAATATGCTAAACCTTCCCAAATCCCTTAACAAAGTCATAAATCCAAACCTAAGCTACCCTCAAAACACCATGAACACCTTCCATTCTCAAATCCATACCCACATCCCTCCATAAACCCATAAAACCATATAATATCTTTTGATGAAAAAGAAGAAAAGGGGAATAAAAGAAACTAGACAAGAGGAGCTTACCTCCACCGTCGATGAGGCAGATTCCGGCGAGCTCCGGCGACCACTCCAACGTCTCTCTCTCTCCTCTCGGCTCACTTTCCCTCTCTTGCTTTCCTTAGATCAAATATAAGAAAAGAAGAATTGGGGTTTGGGTGTTAATAACGATCAAACCCAAACAAGCACTTACCGAGTTTGTTCAAGAGCTGCTCACGAATCGCTTAGTTCATTTGTAGCCCAAGTTACGTGCATAAGATTCTTGTGCGAATCATAATTACTATTATAAGACATTCATAATATATGTGCATGTTTTATTCACTAAAGTAATAGCAAACAAATGTGGATATGGGCGGAGCTATGTGTCCTAATTAGTGTACAAATGTATTACTTAATCATGACATATGGCTTGAAGTAGGTAATAATACATAATGTCCTTTGATATTTATGTGGTGAGGTCATATAATGACTGGGATACTATATAATGATTGCTATTATGACAGCATAATTATGGGCATTTGAGCATGATCTAGTGTGGGCTTTCCATACATGAGTGTGTACTGTAAAACAGGTGGAATATAGATCATGAGATAGATATGATTGCATTATTGCACTTAACTATTACCTATCATAATGTAGCACGTACGCGTGCGTGGAATATGAAATATGTGATATAGCACGTTAATAATTATAAACTGTTATTTAATGTTGAATTAAACGTTAATTCCAAATTTATAATGTGACGTTATTGTTGCCTGTAAATTATACTCTTTATATTTATATGATATCAATGTATGTTTGGGATGGTGGGCGTACCTCACTAAGCCGTTGATTTGCTCATGCTAGCATTATTTTTCTAGAAGTAGGTCAGCCTGAGTGATTGCTCTGTAATCAATGCCGATTATAGAGTCTTTTGAGTATATTTTGATGGAGTTACACTTGTTCTTTACTAGTTGTTAGATATATATCTGGAATCTAATATATATTATAATCTTGTTTTGTAGGAGTTCTCCATAAAATGGCAATTTAGGCATGTTCGAGGTTGGTTTCTTGCAATTGCCCTCGTATGAAGCTAAAAGCTGAGTCAATTGGATGGAAAAATCATCAAAATGATGCAAGAAGGCTTTAGAAAGCTTTTGGAAGCAAAATGGAAGTTAAATGAGGCATTTATGGTTGATCGATAGAATTTCTATCGATGGTCTATCAATAGACATTGTTCTCGGGTGGAATTTTCTGTATCAGTCCACTTCCTGCCATGACCCTCTATCAATAGACACTCACTTGTCTATCGATAGACATGCCTCGAAAAGCGTGCTTGCATTTTTTCTTCAGTTTTTAATGTAATTTTTCTAGAGTTTTTATTTAGCAGGTCTCTGTACACTATATAAAGATACTTTTAGAATTAGGAAGGGGTTAGCCAGACCTGATTGAGTACACTCTAGGATTCGATATTCTCTCTCCTCTCTCATTTTGGTTCTCTTCTTCTCTCTCTTTGGTTTTTGGATGCACAAGCTTGGAATAGACGTCTTCGGCGTACTACCTCTGATCATAGGCAACTAAACTCCATTCTTGGGTGTTAGATGAAGCTTGGTTATTAGGTTTTGTGAACCCGCCACATTCAAGTCCCCTCCATTTGAAAGCTCTAGCTCTTTTTTATTTGGGATTGGATTCACTTATCATCGTGGATTAGTAGATAATTATCCTTCTCGATTTATCCTTCTCTTTTATCTACTCATTTATCATTCTCTATTATCCATCTCTATTATCCACTCAAGGTCATCCAATCATAATTATCCTTCTCTATGGTGGGAGTCCACTTAGATTTGGTTTTTGAAAAATGAATGGATTTTGATAAAACAAGGAGTCGCCACCTTATTTTTAGGGAATAAGGAAACCAAAAAAAAAGAGTTTTATTTAAAATAAAACAATGATCCCATTTTTGGAAAAACATGGTCTTCGAATCAAAGTTTGGATTCGGGGGCTAGGTTATGAGATGGGAAGGTTCCAAGACTCATCTTGTAGGCACTCATCTCACCCTAATTAAAGGTCTCTTAATTATTTTTGGGCTTTATCAAAATTTTATAAAAACAACCTATCATATCTAATCAACCAAAAAATATGGATAATATTACATATATAATAATAGATAATAAAAAATAATCACAATCCTAAAGACCTTAGGAGACTCACAGTCAACCTAAGATTGGACTTAGACCCTATTGGCAGCCTACGTACCTTATCAGTTGCCTGACAAGAATCAAAGTCCACGTAGTTCGATCACATAGGATTCTCCTATTGTAATGAACTACACTATCATTAGCATTCTATCTCATCCAAGACTCTATCTTCGAGAGTTTTTATTAATTTGAAATCCTTTTTAGAAAATAATTCATCAATTAATAAATTCCCAATGAATTTAGAATTCTTTTTTTTTAAAACACAATTCTTATCCAGTCACAACTCTTTTCAAAATGAGAATTCTATCCCGAGTCAAATCCTTTCAAAGGGTGGAATTTCATTCCAAATCAAACTCAGAGTTCCAATTTCATTGGGATTCAATTAATTGTAGATTAATTTTGATAAAACATTAATTTTAAAAATTCTCTCGAAGATAGGATCCTAAATTCATTAGAATCCTAAATCTAGTGTAATTCTTACAACAAAGAAGAATCCTAAGTGGGATCAAATGATCCCCCTAATCCTACGGTTTCTAGCTAATCCTAGGTTAATCTAAACATCTAAAATACTAAATGCATGCTTGCTGAAATTTAAATAAAATAAATGAAAAATGCAACAAACAATGCAATCAATGCATGAAAAATGACCCTAAATGCAATCTAATTAAACTACGTGAACCTAGGCATATTTCTAAGTTGGATTTGGCCCTAAAAATGGATTTTAACTTACTTTAAAGTCACTTTCAATCCATGGACAGATTTGAATGTACCTCTAAAAATAATTTAAAACCCATGAAAATAATAAAGAAAAAATGTGAAGATGAGCTAAGATGCAATCTAACATGATATACTATCATTACTATATATAAAACAATGCAAAATGTGGCTTAAAAATGATAAAAAAGTTCATTTAAAGCATATATTCAAATCTGGACAGATTTGAATACATACTTAAAATGGCTTGAAAATCATTCTTAATCCACACAAAATACTAAATAAAAATCCTAACATGCATGCTAATATAATAGACTAAGATTCTCATGTAAAACAATCAATAGATAGCATATGTTCATGCTTAAAACTATCAAGTCTACCACAAGGGAAGAAACTTACCTTTGCTCGCTCCCTCGATCACAATCAAAATCGCAAATATTCCATGTGATGATCCTTAATAATCAAGAACAATAACAATGCTATTTTATGGAAGAACAATGCATGACCCTACTTCTAATCATCCTAGCATGATAAAGACTCAAACTATTTAATATGCATTACTATCTAATATGAAATAAGAAATCATGAGAACAAAACCTATTCCTAACATGCACTCTAATCATAAAATAAATCCTAAACATATTCATAACACTCATATAGTAATCAACATACTTTTTAATGAAGAATAAAACCATATTCATTGTGCATGAACATTTAAACTTACAATGTGACTCAAAACAGAAAATTAACTATGCAAAACTAAATTTCTATATGCAAGACTCGATTCATACTACTCCTAGGCATCAAAATACTACTTCTAAACAAGCATTCCTAACCTATATTATACATAAGATTAAATGAAACTATCCTAGAAAATCAAACTATCCTAAATGAACCAAAATTTGACTATATTATGTAGAATTAAATCCTAAGCACAATGGGGTATGAACCCTTACCTCTTTGCCTCTTTCTTCAAGCTCCAATCTCTCTTCTTCAAGTTTCAATGGCCCCCAATTTCGTGGCTAATGGTGGCTGCAATTCTACTGGCTCCCCAAGGTCTTCTAATGCAAAAGGTAATCTCCTTAAACCTATTCCTAAATGATGTATATATAGGAAAGGCTCCAAATCGATCAATGGTCCACATTAAAACCCTAGGGAATGATCCAAGAGCCCTAAATGTGTCTTCCTAAGTCTTCAAGGTCGTGCATAGTGATCCAAACTGACCCAACTTGGCTGTGAGAGAGTCACAAGTACACAAAACACTCAAAGAATCGAATTTTGGCAAAACTAGGCACTTGGCTCGGTTGACCGTCCAACCTAGGACGGTTGGCCTTCCCTAGGTGGATGGTCATCGAGCCATCAGCCCACTTTTTCCCTATGCGGGCCTGTTTCAACCCATTTCGACCTGGTTTAGGCTTTTTTCGATTTTTCGGGTTCGTTTTAAGTCCAAATTCGACGATTCAATAACCAAAACGACCATGATTCAATTCTCTATGTTTTAAAAAGTGTTTAAAGTGAAAATATATTAACCAAAGTCAAAGGTTTAAGGAAAAATCACCCGATCAGCTGTTTTGGGCCTGCTGGGCCCAAATTAGGGTTTTGGAATTTGCTGACCGTTTGATCTTGAAACCATTTCTTCTTCTCAAAACATGTTTTAAAAAATTTTAGGAAAGTGTTTTGAAGCTTGTGAAGGCTTTAGTTTGTCAAAAAGATCGAATCCCGGCTATTCTTGGTCGAAACCCTAATTTGAGCTTGAAAGGGCCTTATGAGCCTTATCTGCCAAACATGATCTAGAAGACTCAACAAACCTTGCTACTGACCAACTTAGCTACCCAACACACCCTAATTACCTATGCCAAAGCCTCGGGACAATCTGAAACCAATTCGAAAGCTTTTAGGAACTTTTGTGATCAAAAGGACAATTATGCCCTTTAGGTCACAAGAGACCTAATTACCTATCGAGCCTGACTCGGAATGCAATGAAACCTGATAGGGACATCTATGGACTCTCTAAAAACCTAATGCAAAAAGAACTGACTCAATCCGGCCTAAAAACCTACATGTGATAATGACCTCTATCTAACTTCTCACAAGGGTAAAACTAGCAACTTAGGGTTTTAACACCCTATTTCTCCTCAAAACTTAGGCAACCATTCATGAACTTTCTCATGGTCAAAAATGAATGTCTACAGGTTTGTCATGTAACTAATTAAGGTTTAGGGTTTATTCTTTTTGTGACAATTGTACAACTTAGGAGATTGCTTTTCATGCAATCCGCTTTTTATTGAATATATTGATAAATGCAATTGTTTTCTGTGATTTCAATTACATTAGTTGTGCAATAGTTTTTATCGAATATGCTTACATCCATTTAGTCTGTTCATGCCTTATTTGGATAATTTGTGCATGTCTTGCATGACAAGTTATGCCTTGTTTGGATGGATCATACTAGGCAGGTGTTCTCATAAT
>JAESVK010000353.1:583931-656775 GCA_017140935.1 Hamamelis virginiana | reverse complement strand
ATGGTATCTATGACTTTTTGGATTGTAATCTTAAACTCAAACTCTAATATTATATAGTGCATGGCATGCATATGGCATGTTTATCATTCAAGTTGTATTTTGAAACACTTATTTTAGAATGCTATTTATTATGAGTGTGGATGGAGATCTATGCTATCTTGGGGTTGTTACGTACGTACAACTGAATTATTGGGTGAGGTGGTAAGCGAGGGTATTGTCACGAGGATGAGGAGTACTATGAAATGTGAACGTACGTAGTATCATATTTTTTTTACTTTTTTTGGTTTAGTAGAAGAACATCAATTAATTAATTAATTAATTAATTAAAACGATCATATATACAGTATGCTAGCAATGAGTCTTAAAACCAAAACCATGCAACAACCCCAAACCCATCCTTCCCACCAACTGTACTAGCTCAATTCGACAGATAACCAAATGTCTTTAGGCACGAGGATTTTGGGTGAAAGTGAGAACAAAACTAAATAATGTGATAGAATGATCGATGATAGCTAAATCTCATAGGAACATATATTGTGGAGACAACTAAAGAAAAAATCACTGGAGAGGAGCCTAACCCAAATTTTAGACCCAAAGTAGTATACTTGTTTGATCTTACAGACTTGTCGGGCTCATCCATTGGCTAATCGACGTGGTATTTAGTTCTCTTTTTTAAGTCTAAAACAAAAGGCAGTATTTTGTTCAACTTCTTTTGCCGATTTGTGAAAAAAAATCAAAAATCAAAAATTGTGCTTTCAATTCAATTTGGTAAATTTTGGAAAATTTGCCAGACAATGAAGAAAAAAAATTGAAACTTGATCATATTCATGATTAAAATTAATATTTCGGTATGAAAGGGGTCAAAATTCACCCTAAAGTTAAGGTCTCCAAAACTCAATCATATAAAGCAAATTGATCGAAATGCATACCTCCAAAGTTTTACAAAAGGGTCTCTATCACTGCTTATTATAACTTCCTTTCTTGATTTCAAAACAAAATAATATATATTTACTGTTTCATTAGTTATAAAATAATTCTCCGATCAATTCGCACATAATCTAGAAAATGTCATTTGTACAACTCTTCCAATAAAACAAGCCATTTTTTTTAACTAAGTATTTTGAAAAAGAAAACAGAATTTTAAATTCAAAGAAAAAGTAGCATATATTTTCCCTTTTTGCAATGAAAACAAAATAAATAATCACAACAGAACAGCTAAGAGAAAACAAAACAAAACAAAAAATGTTTTCCATTTTATAGACAGTAAGTGAAGTGATTGAAAAACACAAGGGTAGTTTTTTGGATTTCGATCTGATTTGAATGGAAACCTTCGTTAATTCAAATTAATTTGCTTTTCACTGGATTGATGATAAAAGAAAGTTGAATATTGGGCGATATGACCTGCTTGATCTTTAATTTACAGGTAGTGACCATGTCGGGTAACATGTTGACCTAGTAGTAATTGGTATGGGCTTATTATGGAATGGACATCGCGAGTTTAAATTGTACCATATGAAAAAAAAAAAAATAGAATGTTGGATATATATAGATATTCCCAAACGGTAAAATTCTATCTCTATTCTAAAGCTTCATAACATTAACAAACGAGTATTAATGCACTTTTAAACAGAAGATCTCTTTCTTGAAAATGGAAATACATACTACAAAGCGCGCGAACAAACCATCCACAAGTACCATATATCATTCAAAACTAAAGATATTAGTACCAATCAAAAGTACTATTTCATATGAACCTTCATAAAAAGTAATACAGATTATTTCTCCATGGGTTCATGGACACAGCTCTCCCCTATGGATTTCTTATCACAAATACACACCAAAAGATCGAAGACAACATGATAACATAAAATAACAAAACCATAAAATGGAGATGAGCTGGTACATATTATTCATCACAAACCATAAACTCAGAAAAACCCACGTCCATAACCAAAGTTTTGGCCATTAGGGTTGAACCCAGTAACTCGATTATCCAAGCGAAGACCACCACCAAGAGATTCAGCACCAAAGAATGGAGGTGGGTTCAAAGCCTCTATCGTAAGCTTGTTGGTTTGCTTAGTTACATTCTTTTTAAGCTCCTCCATTGCAATCTTCAACTGCTCCAGCTGCTCCAACCCAAGCTCTTCAATAGGAGCTTCCCACCAGCACTGGCTCTGGCTAGCTTTCCTCATCTTGTTAAGTGCTTCGCCACGCTTTTTCTCAGCTTCTAATTGGTTAGTGACTTGAGTGAGTTGCACGTTGAGCTCACGAACGCTAGCGTTCCTGTGAGCCTCAACAAGGTTTTGCTGCATAGTCACTGAGTTTGGCAGAGGGTTTCGAGTGAGGAAACGATCGACGATCGATTCCACACAAGGGTGGCCAAAGGAAAATACCTTTTTGCCCGGCGAGAAGACAACTAGGGCAACTTCAGCACCACAAAGGGTGCAAAGTTCACTAGCCTTCTTGAAGAGACCGGAGCGGCGTTTTGAGAAGGTAACTAGTAAGTTACTTTCCTTTGACATTTTTGCCATTTCGATCTTTTGGCGACCCTTGCTCTTCCTCACTCCAGCCATTGCAGCCAACAAAGAAAAATCACAGTACTCAGTTTGCCTGAGAGGCTGCAGAGATGTAGGAGTGATAAAAATGGGGAAGAGAAGTGAAGGTATTTAAAGAGAGTTGGTTCCTTTAAATTTACTCTCATGCCCTCCCAAATTTGCTACCATGTATTTAAATCTTGTCTTATTAAGGGAATAAGATGAGTTGGTACATTATGAATTTGTAATTAGTGACTCTCTAATTAGGGTAATATTGTTGGCCTAGAAGATAATACACGTGGCAATATTGTGTAATTATTTTCCACTGAAGAAAAATCCGCTCACGCGGTCTAACAGTAATCGAGGGCCAAAAAAAACCCAAAAAAAAAAAAAAAAAGTTTTTGTTAGACAATATACATCAATACCTTTAGTTGTTAGTTGATAACAGGGAAGGAAAAACAACACTGTGAACAATACGCGATCCTCCTCGGTGAGGACTTGAACCCAGAAACTTAATGCTTAAAGCCAAGAGATATGTAGAGTGAAATATATCACTTACGCGGACAAGACCAGCAACATATTACACAGTAACTTTTTATCCAAACATTGCTTTAATTAAGAATGTTGTGTTGATTTCGGCTAGTTAGTTGTCTTTGATTCAGGTAATTAACTCGTTTCTTAATGATCGAGAGGATTCACATCCAGAGATGCAAATCTTACATTGCTTTAGGATATGAAACTCGCATTGCATATATGGCCGCTCATACAATCATATCAATTCAAACTCACATAATTCGTCGAATTTTGAACCTTTTTGTCACAGTTTTTAGATGAAAAAATTAATTATGATCTTCTGGCGACATTTAAAGAGCACGTAATATTTAATTTCCTTAAAAAATAAAAAATAAAAAATAAAAAAAGTTATTAAATGTAAGGGAATTAAATTATAGTAGATTTAAGCATGCATGATTGTAGTAGTTTTACATATATGTCAAGTATGAGAATAAATATGGAAGGGAAGTTGTCATTGTACGTTGTGAGTTACAAAATCTGTGACAAGTTGTCAAAAACTAAATTCCTTATTGTTCCATGCCAGGTAACCAAATCCTGTAATTCAATTCCATAACAAGTAGCCATATATATCATGTTAGGATTGAAATTAATTGAGGACGTGGAAAGAGGAAGACCAATCAAATACTACCACGTAAGATAAATATAATGAATGTGAGAAGAGAATTTATGAGGGAAATTAAAGATTATTAGCATATATGCCACATTAATGTACTAGTAAATATATAATATATAGTGTCATGTCATGTCTACTTATCCAAATCCAAATTTGATTAATATATTGAATAAATACAAGTTGACAATTAATTTCAAAGATATGAAGGAAATATTAACAGATTTATATTTGGAATAATATATAGTTTTAATTTGATCGATGCATGTATTTCTATCTACAAAGAGATATGAAACGCTTAAACGTACCAATTCAATTTTTTTATGAATTGGTACGTTTAATTTGGGAACACATGCCACTAGACTATCAGCAATAATGAGACAACCCAATTAACATGATAAAACAATGGCTATATATAGCAATCTTAAGTATAAATGTGCCAATAATTTGTTGACCTAATGGCATGTATTATCACTCTTGTTTGACCAATATGGTATATTATGACTTGAGAATTCAACAAAAGTACTAATACAAACTATCACTCATTATTGCACAAATGAACATTCAATTAAAATTCTTCATTATTCACTTACAACAGTAACTGATAAAGATAAACAAAACCATAAAGAGGGTTGGCAGTGGTGACTAGTGAGATACTAGCTAGACTGTAACTGCCTTCAAATTAAACAGATAATAAAATTTCAGAAAAACCCATGTCCATAACCAAAATTATGGACATGAGAAATTGTAGAGGTATCAATTATTCCAATAGGTTTCCTCTCGAAGTGATCAACATTATTTCCAATGTTACCATTCATAAAAAAGGATGAAGAATTAGCAGCCTGAATTGAGAGCTTATCAGCTTGTATAGCTACATTCTTCTTAAGCTCCTCCATTGCCCCCTTCAATTGCTCAAGCTCATGCAAACCAAGCTCATCAATGGGAGCTTCCCACCAACATTGGCATTGACTAGCTTTCCTCATTTGGCTAAGCACATCTCCTCTCTTTTTCTCACCTTCTAATTGATTAAGGACTTGAGTGAGATGCAAATTAAGATCGCGGACACTAGCATTACGTTGAGCCTCCACGAGATGCAGTGAACTTGATGAATTCGGTAAAGGGTTTCGAGTAAAAAATTTATCGATGATGGACTCAACATTAGGATGACCAAAAGAGAATGCCTTTCCAGCTGGGGAAAAGACTAGTATCGCGATTTCAACCCCACAAAGAGTACAAAGTTCACTAGCCTTCTTGAAAAGACCCGATCGACGTTTTGAGAAGGTAACTTGGAGGTGATTCTTTATCTTAATTTTTGTAATTTCAATCTTTTGGCGACCCATGCTCGGCTTCTTCACCATAGCTGCTACTAGCAAAGAAAATTCAACAAGGTGTATATGAGGAGAAAATGATTTTTCTTTTTTTTCTTTTTTTTTGGTTGGATTTGTGAGGGGTTGAAGGGGAAGACATGGGGTTTATATATGAAGTGGTAGTGACCTTTACATTTACTTTAGAAGCTGGCCAAACTTACCCACTTAGTCTTTTGTATGTGGTTAAATCTCTGATTTGGGAGTTAAAAAAATCTTACAATTTTAATGCAGGGATATTATGAAAATTGATTCTCCCTTATTTGCATTATGGTCTTTAATTTGGAAGTAAAAGTCAACCATGTTGAGTTTTGATTCATATGGAATGCAAGCATAATTAAGAATGAAAGTAAAAATAAAAGAGGGGAAAATCCATTAAACTGCCCTTATCAAACGTTACTTTTCAACTAAAAGCATTAAACATGCCATAAACAGCAAGCAACATATACTTTTTACTATTGAATGAATTGGGCTATGCTTGTTTTGAGATTATAGAGTGACAAGTTTGTGATTAGGGAATTATAGGGACCAGGGTAATCTACAATTCAAAAGTTTATAAAGGGAAATTACCAGGGATTATCGTTGGGGGGATTATCAAATATGAATTTGGTGGTGATAAAAAGCAACACATGTTAAGAAAAACAAATTTGGGAACTCTACTTGGAATTGAGAAAAAACACAAAAAAAAATATATACAAAAAAAAAAAAAAAACCAACTGTGCAAACAAAAGTACAGAAGGATCCACAAGACAAAGATAGTACGTTATTAATTGCACAATAACTGAAATGTGGAAGTTGATATCGAAATTAGATATTCGTTTAGAAAAATGCTACAACACCAGACACATTAACCCAAAATTAAAAACTACCATGACATGTCCTACTTTGAGTGGTATGTGAAAAAGATGGTAATAGTTTGAGATGAGAGATCTCACCACTCAAAGAAGGACACGTCAGGATGGTTTTTAATTTCAGGTTAAAGTGTTGGTGTAATAGCATTGTTGGTTCGTTTAATGGGTCTACTAGGGTAAAAATTCTCTCCCATTCATATCTAAACTACTCTAAATGCTTATTCTTTCGGGTCATGGATGGTCCAAATGTGCACCGAAAGTTTTCATGCACCGGAGAGGATCCTAGTGCCATAGGAAAAGGGACCATTTTACTCTCACTGTTCTTCTTTGTTTGGAACCTTTACCATCTATAACTCCCATTAATTGAATATTTAATTTAAATTTATATCAATTATTTTTAATATAAAAATAATTCTATAAAAGCAATTATGATAACAATACTAATTTTTTTGTAATAATCTGATTTTAGAAGACGGATTTATTTGTCTAATGAGATGAGAAAACATATTTATTCTTTCAATATCATATAAATTACAATAAATTTAATTCGATGAACCGAAACGCATAAAGACCTCTGAATGTCTCAAGTTTGCTAGAATCCACCACTTGATTTATCTTTTATAAAAATGTTGTTAAAACTTTGTTCCATTAAGGAACTTCTAATTAATAATGATACTCCAGCAATCCAACCCCACCACCATCCCCTGCAGCTGAAGTAACCAAGGGGAGATTGAGCAATTTTCTATTAGGTGGAGATGTTTCTACATCTTAAGGTAATTTGTGTCAATGATTAATAGCATACAATAATTTTCGAGGTAACTCAAGTGATCAAACCGATCAAACCTTGACACCCTAATTATATGATGAATGGAATTTGCAAGTAATTTTGTCCATTCTTAGGAATTAATCTAAACCCCAAACCTCAGTAAGAGTAAGTCTAAGTCAGAGAGACGTTATTTTGTAAAAATAAATAAATAAAAGGTAGCAACTTATAATATTTATTTTCCCTTTAGTCCTTTGTTTCTTTAGGAGTAGATTCCAAACTTAAGTCCCCTTGCACAAATGAGATTAGATATATATAAAGTGAAAGTTTTGGGTTATGAGAGAGAAGTAGATAACTAGTAGTAGGTGAGGTTTGTTGATTGCCACTTTGGATTCATCTCCCTTTTTTAGATGACCATTTGAAAGAAGAAAAATAACAGACAGGGAGGGAAGGTGCTATCCACAGCAATGTTAGGTCCAGCAACTACTCTGTCTCTCTGCTCTTTTGGTGCTTTAGGGTGTGTGCTAAACCATGCCCATAAACCTCTCACTCTCCCCCACTCACAGCTGCTGCCATTGTGAGCTAACTGCAGCTTCTTCACCACCACCACGAGAACGAGAATGAGAACCTCCTCCATCAAGACAGACATTGCCACCGAAAAGCAGCAAACCAACAAGAAGTATTATTTTGTGGTGGCAAATGCAAAATTCATGCTAGATGAAGAAGAGCATTTAAAGGAGCTCCTGTTCGAGTGTCTTCGTCTGTATGGGGAGCGTAGTAAAGAGCAGGAGACCTGATATTACCAAGAAATTAAGGAGACCTGCTGTTGCTTTGATTTCAACCAATGGTCCATGGATCACTTTCATGAAGTTGAGACTGGACCAAGTTCTATCAGAAAGCTATGAAGCTGATAGTGTAGAAGCAGCATTGGCTTCAATTCCTGTGAATGTAGAGTTTGAGAAGCCAGAAAACTGGGTAGCTCCTTATCCCAAGTATGAATTAGGGTGGTGGGAGACCTTACCTCCAGGATCTGGAAACCCATAAGCATAAATACTCTGTTATTCCCCTGTTTTCACTCCTTGTTCCCTTTTAAGTAAAACCTTACCCCTTCATAGCCTGAAACAACATCTTGTTCATGATACGTCTCTTTAGCAGAAGAATTCAAGGCTGAAGCACACTATGACAATAGGCTACTATGCAAATTTGAAGTTGAACCTATCACAATACCAACAGAGAAGACAAGACTCGTATACATGCAATTTTAATAAACCAATGATCGTGTTTAACTGTTGCAGCAACAGCCTCATTTCTCGCTAATGGGATTATCTTTATGACCATCATACCTTTCGTGAGAGTGAGAACGAAGACTACGATCATTAGAGAGATGGAAAACAAATCACAATGAAAAAACGCACACTAGGAAATCAATTGCAGATGATTGTGGATTAATAAATATGCATATTCATAAACAAAATTCTTGCTTCTATGTATGCATTTCAAATCATTCCTCGTATAACACATTAGGGGCAAGGCAAATGGACACCCAAATTAAGTTACAAAATAGGTGAGCAAATGAACGGGTGAAAACTATTGGGTATTATATGAAAGATCTTTGAGCTGCTGGGGATCCACTTCTGAGGGTGACCGAGTGAGGAGACACTGACCAGTTGACGTCTTTGGAAAGGCAATTACATCCCTGATGGAATCAGCACCAGCCAACAGCATCACCAATCTATCCAACCCATAAGCTATTCCCCCTGCACCCAAAAAGGTTTTTAACAATTTAAATCTGGAATTTATAACTGGACAAACTTAATGGTCACCACCGACCAGTGATGTATATCATATAGATGTGCGTGACAAATTATATAAATGTGAAAGTAGTTTAGTTTACAGTTATATAGACAACAATATCTGTGACCAAGTCATCGTGTTTTATACCATGTGGAGGGGCACCCAAATTTAAAGCCTCCAGAAGATAGCCAAATTTTTCTTTAGCCTGTAGACAAGTTAGATATCATCCACATTATTTTTAGGAATCCAAAACGGTGTAAAATAGCTAAACTCATAACTAATGTATAGGTTTCATATAAATAAACTCCAAAAGATGAAATTAATAAGCTATAATACTGTCAAAATTCAAAAAATTCACACACACCCCCCTGTAGCCTGTAGACAAATTAGTTATCATCCACATTATTGGAAGGAATCCAAAATGGTGTAAAATAGCTAGCTTCATAATAAATATATAGGTTTCATACAAATAAACTCCCAAAGCTGAAATTAATAACCTATAAAATAATCCAATACTGTCAAAATTCAACACACACACACACACACACACAGAGTGAATTTCAACTTAGCATCTTCACAATATCCTCATTGTACCAATTATCACATTCCCGAATCAGTTAATATATCCATGCAACGTAGAAACAAATTAAAAGTAGTTCTCCATCCAGCTAATTATGAATGCATGTTTGTGCCTTTCTTCTTAGACAAGCTTATCAGATTTAAGTACAACACAAATCTCATACCTATGTCAATGTTGGTACGACAAAAATCTCATACCTATGTCAGTGTTGTGCCTAACTTGGGTACTATACATATTTTGAACTGTTCATGTAGAATAGTTTCCACACCACATTAGTTCAAAATCATAAATTCTACCTTTCAATCTCTGAATGATCTTCTAATTTTCAAGCTCAAAAACACCACACGTCTTCATATACAATAACTATATGAAATTCCACCCATTTTGAAGTGTCCATGTAATTGAGATTCCATCCAACTTTCATTCAGTATCACCAATTGTAGACTCCAAACTCTCAATGATCTTTCAATTTTCAAGTCAAAAACTTACCGCTTGTCATTATCTTTACTATTTAATAGCAAAGGGAGGGGCTTCACAAAAAGGTCCTTCATATCTTTTTGAAATACATTAATTTTCAAAAATGCCCTCACTAAAATATTTTTTTTTATACGAATGACCCCATTATAATATCCTTAATCAAGTCCTATTAAATACTAACTAATACTACAATCACTGTCCTACTAACCCAACATAATTGCGCCATTATCATTCCATCCACCACCACCACAATGTGCACATACATTGCGCGTGCCCTTTCCCTACATACAATTATCTTATAAAGATGTGAGAATTATTTTCCTTTTCTTCTAAACATGAAGCATTTTGCTTATATTTGCCGTTTATTATCTATTCCTTTGTTAGATTTCTTGTATTTTTTTTCTCTTTCCACTTTCTTTAAAAGTAGAAGGCCAAATTTTCATATTTGATTTTGGCTTATTCAAAATAATCAAGGTTTAAATGGGACATCAACCCATATGTTGAGGTATGATGTCACTCTTACAAACTTCCCAAACCGGGATTTCGACTTGCACTTATGAAACCCTAAATTAAGGGATAAAACATGTTGCAAGCAAACCTCCATGTATAGTCTCTATTGAGGTTTCAATGGTTAAAAAATGAATGACTAAAAAATTTGAGGTTTCATTTAGAGATTGATTAAAAAAAAAAACCATTTTTCTTTCCCACCAAATCTGGGAATGAAAACACTTACTACCATAAACCCAATTTAAGATTTTAGTTCAACCTGTAAATATTGAATGTGTGAAATCTATTAAATAGCTTAATTACAAAAATTCATCTCTATTGGCAATACTTTCAAATGATTTTGGGATTATTCTATTTTTCATATTTTTTCTATACTTCTCTCGGCCTTTTAGGAAGGCTTTTATGGCCTGTTGCATATCACCACTGCCATGATTATCCTAGCCCATAAAGGTCATGGGGGGAGAGGGAGAGAGAGGAGAAGAAGAAGAAGAAGCTAAAATTAATTCACAATCAAATAATTAAATGATCCAACATGAATAATATAATAACAAAATACCCAAGGAAATTGTTCAACTTTGTCCTGCCACATGGAGCTGACTAAGAGGTATAAATATTTTGAAACATGAAGAAAACATGTAACACACAAATGACACAATAATATAAAAAGCGAACAGGCCCAACTGAGTAAAGTGCCCAGATCAAGGGTTTCCTCACCTGTTCCGAAGAGATGCCAACAATTTCCAAAACCTTTTTTTGGATCTCAGGCTCATAAATTCTTAAACTTCCTCCACCAATCTGTCAGGATAGTAGGTTACAAAGTAGGTTACAAATAACATTACATCATGGTTACTCTTTTGTAGGTGAGTATTAGCAAAAGCTTCAAAATTCCAACTACTGGGAAAAAAAGAAAACAAAAAAAAAAAAAACACCAAAGCAAAAAAACAAAAAACAAAACAAAACAAAAAATACAAAAAACAAAAACAAAAGCCCAAACAAACAAATAAAATACCTCAACTCCATTGTAAACCATGTCATAAGCTAGAGCACGAGCAGAGGAAAGGTCTTTCATGTCTTCAGGGTTTGGAGCAGTGAAAGGATGATGCAAGGCCTGAAAAAGAGAATCTGTTTTAAAAACACAAGCTTAGATAAGAAAGATGCAATATAGAAAATGACTTGTAACTTCAACCAACGCTCCAACTTGTTACCTACATCCCATCTTTTAAATTTAATAAATAAACAATTAGAATAACTAGAACTTTATTAACAGATGCATTCACCTAATGAGCTGGGCACATGTCCAGGGCAAATGGGGTGCATCTTCTATGCAATTACACTCCAATGGGCTAGGTGTACGCCTATTGGGAGTTTGTTAACCACAGTAAAATTTGAGCCTAACTATGGTTAGAAAACAAAGGCAACCTAATCACCTATTATTTCTTTTGAATGAGAGATGGAAGAGCGACTTTTGAACAACTAATAGAGAGAGAAGAGATAGGAAATACTCATTTGAAAATAGTTTACACCTTTATATTTACGTTTTTTAAAAATTTATTTGTTATTTAATATTTTTTCTCTTTTATACTATTTGAATTTTTTTTAAATATACAAATCCAAAATTCAAAAGGCTTACGCCCCCACACCTTGGGGCTTATGCCTCGCCTCAAGAGAGGGAAAGCACCCTGCCTTATGCTTTCACCTTTCGAAACACTAATTTAATTTGCTTGGTCACAATATTTTAAGCAAAAGCACAACCTGACTTTCCAATAATGTAATAGTGGCAGGATTCAGACCTATACAAAAGCAACAGAGAAGAAAAATGGTAAGGCGGCCACTTTCCTAATAAAGAAACTAGAGACCATAAAAGAATGAGACATGGTTTTCCCATAAACAACGATATTCAACATTGACCTAAATAGAAATGTATAAACTGATTAAGAGAGTTGTATAGCACTGACCCAACTAGTAATGCAAGAGACATAATAGACATGAGGCATAAGCCCAGATTTCACATAAATATAGTCAGAAAAAGAAAGGAAAATATTAACATTGTAATATTGACAAGAATCTATCCTACTAGCAAACAAATAGTGCGGTTTAACTTATAAAATCAGTGTCTAGCCAATTTCCTAAAAGAAGCAAAGAAGATTCATAGGGATAAATATACTGCAAAAGAACAATAAGACAAAAGATTTTTCGTAAATATAGATATTTGACACTTATCTAACTATAATATTATTTTTGATGTGTGTGTGTACAGATGTTTACCTAAATATAGATGTTCAACACATATTTGACTAGAATTGCCAAAGACATAATATAAACATGAGACACACCTCAAGCCTTTGTTCTGTACTGTTCCACTCAAACATTGGGAAATCAGTCACCCACAAAATTGAATGCCTGGACTATATAGCAGATATAGAAAAGCAAAAAAGGTCAGAGAGAGAAAGAGAGAGATGTGAATCACACACATTCCAAATTAGAAGGCAAGTTAAAAACTTACATGGTCAACCAAACCCAGCTCATGGGCAACAAATACCCGAAGTCGGTCAAGAGTTTTATTAACTGATGCATAGTGACCCACTGCAAACAAGATAAGATCACCTGATCTCGCAGAGCATCGTCTAAGTAATTTCTCTTTATTCGCTGGATCCAAACTTGAAACTAATGCAGGTATTCCTTCAATCCCCTCTAAAAGTAAAATGCAAACAAAAGCAGGGTGAACCATAAAATCTCTTTAAATAAATTATAAAATAAATAAAATTTGCGTTTTTTACCTTCATCCAAGACCTTCAAGAAAGGCAAACCCTTTGCTCCAGATTTGATTGCTTCATTATAAATATCACCTTTCTTAAGAGCTGTGTTTGAATAACTTTTGGCACCAGCAGGCACACATAACACTTTGATAATTCCCTCATTTGCCAAGGAATCTGCAAAAACCTTGAAGGAGGACTCTGAGAAAACATCTGATACCTGCAGTTCCAATAAAAAAAAATTATATATTTCAGGAACATCAAAAACAGGAAGAAAATTGCTCGAGAATATAAATCAATTATTACGACTTAACAACTCAACAAACCCTTAATTCCAACTCAACAAAGCCTTAATCCCAACTACATGGGATCGAATAAATCAATTATTATGACAAATCAGCAAAACTATCTGCACTTGAGAAGTACAATGTGAGAGTATACCAAAGTTCAAATTAAATTTTTTATGGAACTTTTCCTTTAAAAGAAGAGGTAGATAAACCAAAACCTCAAATTTGAGATGAAGAAGTAAACCATTTAAACTACTGACTAATGACACTATAATAGATAAATCTTGAACTAACTTAAAAGCAAAAGAGTGAATTTAAATTCAGCAAAAACAAATAACTGTATTTTGAAAAATAAATTTTAAAAGAAATTGGCAATAATGACTAGTAATATTCTATAAAACCCATCAAATTGACCAGAATTACAAGAAAGAAGGTTAGCTATATACAACTAAGATAAATGTTTTAAAATTTTCACATTTGATTGGTTTAAATAAGTTAACCAGACGACAACGTTGCATAACAAAAGAACTTTGGTGGCCCTACAACAAATCTTCAAGAATGTGAACTGACTACAGTTATCAAAGAAGATATGCATTCAGGACCATGAATTAACTATGTATTGTTCAATCAGAAACCATGTCAAAGACTAAATTTAAACATACAAGTCCGCAGAGATAATTACATCGTTCAACTCAAGATCAAAACGGACATCCGGCTTGTCCGAACCATATCGACTCATCGATTCAGCATATGTAAGCCTTGGGAAAGGATTCGGCAACTGGACACCTTTGACCTCTAGAAAAACCTGCAACAGATATAATTTTCAAAGCATGCCTTGAAATGTCAGATATAAGATTGAAGATCGATATTTCTCAGATTCAATTTCTACAAACATAAGGTAAAATAAGAAATAATAATAATAAGAATAATATATATATATATATAATATTGATGCAATATAGACCTCTAATTGTATGGCCAGTCACCTAAACTCCACAAAAGACACAAAGTTAACAAGCCCTACCTGGTGTGAAACCTCAAGTGTCTACTCAAGCAGTCAATAAGCTAATTGGGTCACTGCAAGCCTGACCTAACCTAAAAGACTCAGGAACCAAGCCAAGGCCCCGAGCCAAGCTCATTTAGCTTCGCAAGCCTGGGCCTAGGTAGAATGAGCCAGCCTAAGTAAACATCAACTTGATTGTTTAAACTGTAACATATCTGTGAGCTACTTAAAATTTACAAATTAAAATACATAACATGTTAGCTTTACACTACTATATGGTCTCACAATTAAGTGTAAATCCATTTGTAAACTGGTTTTGAACTGTGGACTCCAATACAGTGTAGATTATTGATTGAACACTGTTCTATTCAACAATACTAGAGAGCCTAAAAACAAGTCCAGCCAATCTCAAGCATGGCAAAACTCTAATGGGTCGATTTGAGCCTGATTCTACCACGATTATAGTCAGCCCAAGCAACGTCCCAGACTAACTTCGCGTAACAAACCTAAACTGAGCTACACAAAATTTGATTTGGCTTTTGAAAGGTCAATATTGGCACCTCAAATGGCGTGAATGCATTAGAGATGCTCTTAGCAGACCATTACTAACGCGACATATATTGAGAGTTTTGTAATTTTGTCTGCTGTCTGAGTTTAATAGATGGTGTTAAACAATTTCAAGAATGTTCAAGCATTGTAACGGGAACATATGGTTGTTTTACACCCATACTTTCTGCCTCTTTCTTCCATGTCATCTGAAAAAAGAGATCCAGGATCCTTCTCATATCCAGAAGTGTTGTTTTCTCATCACTGAGCACCAGAATTACTAACCTTTCTAATCAAATCCTCATTGAGCCTCAGCATGTCCTCAAAAGGAGTAAAAGCCAGTTCCATATCCAGTTGTGTGAACTCAGGTTGTCTATCTGCTCTTAGATCTTCATCTCGAAAACATCTGCAAAGAGAGAAAGCAATCTTTAACATCAATCACAGTTTCCATTTAATGCAAGGCGTAATTAAAATTTTGAATTAGGACCCAAGAAAACAACAACCAAGCCTATAAAATTACTTGCCTTGATTGAAATGAGTTTTCATTTTCTTTAAAATAAAATGATATATATATAGAGAGAGAGAGAGAGAGAGAGATTCTGTTTTATTTTCCTTTCTTTTCCACTTAACTGATGCTATAGAAGTATACAACTATTTGCCTTAGTTGAGATGAGTATTTCATTTCCCTTAAACCAAATGATATATAGTTAAGAGATTCAATATTATATATTCTTTTCTTCTCTATTCCTAAGACTCACTTTATATCTCCGTATGAGTTATGAGTAGAAACTTACAAAACAGAGCGATAACTTGGAGCACAGTAAAAATAAGCAACAATTATAGTATATCAACATAACTCAAACAGCCAGTGACCAAAAAGTATTACCTAGCTATTTGATAGTATTTAGCAAAGCCGGAGACCATAAGCATTTGCTTAAACAGCTGTGGACTTTGTGGTAGAGCATAGAATTCTCCTGGCTTCAAAATACAGATTGAATTAATCAGACCAGAAAGCCATGAAGAAAGTATTCCAAGTAGAAGATAGCTATAAAAGCTAAATTTTATATTTCCTATCAAATTATGCTCATTCAATTAATTGTTTTGCCCAAAGTCAAAGCATACAAATATTAGGCAACAAAACGAACGAAATATAACATTCTTGCATCCAATAAATAAAAAATAAATGAAACACATCTAGGTATATGCATCATTCAGATGGTATAGAGTATATATGCAAACTAGTATATTTTTACGAACAAGATATACATGTGTGTGAACCTATATATATTTTGATAAAAAATGAGAAAATAATATTATAGGAAAAGAAAAATACAAAATAAGAAGGATGAGGAACCTTCATGAAGAGAGAGTACAACACTGCTAATATTGGAATCAGAGCAGAATTTTCATGAAGTAGAGAAGGAAAAACATTATGGTTAAGGCATAGCCAATTTAGTATCAGTCACAGTACCAGACTACCAGTCAGTTCTTTATTAATTTCCCCAAATCATTTAAAATCTCTTAAGGATACATTTGGTTCAAGGAATTGGATTTGGATCTTAAATTTTCAAATCAAAGAATTACAAATCTTAGAATTGGAAATACGTGAAATTTGAATTCCAATGATTGGATGAATTGTTAAAACTCCAAATCATCTTGGATTTGGAAGTGAACTAAAAATTATAATAATATAATGGCGGTGGTGGCAATGGTGGTGCCATAGTGAGTGGTGGTGGGTGGTGGTAAAAGTTGGTAGTGGTGATGATTCAAATTAGTTGATAATAGCAATGCGATCATAGTGGTGGTGGGTGGTGGCAGAGGTGATTGGTGATGGCAGTGGCATCAGCAATGATGGAGGTAATGGCAACAGCCGTGATGGTGGTGGTGTTGGCAGCAGTAGCACTGATAACGATCATGGTGATGGTTGATGGTGATATAATGTTTTGAAAATTGTGATGGCTGAAAACAGTGATGGAAGTTGTGGTAATGGTGTTTTCTTATATTTTCCTTATTAAATCTCCATTGAGTAACCATGATAAGGGGTTGGTATAGATTACTTGCAAACAGAAATTGGACAAAATATAAAATAATAATAATAATAATAATAATAATAATAAACAAAGAAACAAAAGTAAATAAATTAAAGACTAAAAAAACCCCGATTGTAATGGGCCATTCAAAATTATCATCATATGGTATCATATTCGCTACGATTTCAATCGAGCATTTGTCGGCATCAACTCCAACCAAATACTGCATCTGTCAGCATTGACTCCAACCACAGACTCTGTTGGTTTATACATAATTTTTTGGCAGATTAAGAAAACCATAAATTAAAAACAACATTTGAGATCAACTATGCATTCTCACCATTATACTAATCACTGTTTAACGAGGTTTTAGAACTCCACCAGGCATACGTAACACTAACTCATTATGTATATTTTACTAAAGTCTCCAATTTCAAGTTACTCACGATGACTTCTCAAATAAATGAAAAGAATAATAATAATAATAATAATAACAACAACTGAAAACATTGTTAAGGCCCAATAAAGAAGCAAAAAATACCCCAAACAATAAACAATAGGAAGATGGCTAGAGAAAAATTTCTGACTGAACGGCAGATGAGTAAAAGTTAATTACCTGAACTCTTGAGGGCACCAAATAATCCCTGGCACCCTCTGGAGTAGATCTTGAGAGTATTGGAGTCTCAATCTACCTTAGGACCATGAAAAAAGTCAGGATCAAAACAAAGTACAAATGCAAAACATAAAAGTAAACTACAAACGATATTTGAAGTGAGAAGTTCAACAATAGTTAGAACTTCACAGAATAAATACCTCTACAAAACCATGTATATCCTCAAGGTATCTTCGAATGAGTTTCATCACTCTATGTCGCAAAAGTATGTTGGAACTCATCTGCTGCCGGCGTAAATCAAGGAATCGGTATCTAATAACATGCATCTAAGCCCTCTTAATCAACAGAGATAGCAAAAGTGCACAGCAATTGGAATAACCCACAGAAATCATGTGAAGAATAAGGGAATTTTGTATGCCTTTGTGAGCTACAAGAATTCATATAGAGAAAATATAATTTTATTTTTTGATAGGCATTGTGTAAATCACAACCATGGGATCAACATTCAAGATAGACAAAATATGATTAAAAAAATCAGCAGTATAATTGGCATGTTGATTGAAAGTTTTCCAATGATCCAAGATATATTTAAACTGGTGAGGCGATAAATGGTTCTAGATTAAACAAAAGGCACTTGAAAAGCAAATTTCCTTTCAAATATCTTGTCGGCAATATCATCACTACCAAAAACCACAAAGGATATTAATAGGAGAGAAATTCACAAACATGAACACTAACAGCAAAGCTCTACTCTAAGAAGTAAACCTAAAGTTTGATCAATAACTGCCAATACATGTAAAGAGCCTGTATGTATGCCTTGATTTAAAGAGTTTACTTCAACAGGAGGTTTGGTTCTAGTAAAGAAACCATTAACAAATCTGATTATTAAACATCACATTGAAAATGCTCCAAACCACAAGAAGTGACCATACTCATTTATGGTATCAATGAGAACTGGAAACAGAAGGATGAGTCGGAATTTAGGAGCCCATATAAATTTTCCTTCTAGCTCAAAGAGGATCCTATGTTTTGCTAAACCTAAAAGCAGCAACCCAAAAGAAAATTTTTTGGAATCCATTCTAACTGCATAATGATTGAATAAATAATCAGTTGAACTGGGCCACCCAGCAAACGCAAGACATCATAAGTGAAAATGATAAAATTACCGATAATGTTGTTAATGTTAAGCCAAAAAAGTCAAGAAAAATAAAACATTATAAGGCAAATCGAATATCTATCCACATTATAGAATGAGAGGTGACTCTCTGTGCTTGACTATCATAGTGACTCTCTGTGCTTGACTATCAAATATCATTGAATCTCGTACAACATCAAGATGGCATACCACCAAACATAAATTATAACAATAATTTATATGAGTAATAATAGGCCAGCTACCTCAAACGAATCTCCTCTTTAACAGAATCTTTTGCATCATCTGCAGTAGTAACCAAGAATGGTAGCTTAGATCTCACAGCATTCAACACTTGAACATGCTCTGCAGCAACCTGACACAAATAAACAGAATCATGAAAAACTTGAAAAACTAAATTGAATTATTGGAAGAGTACACAAAGCAAATTTCAAATGTGTAAAAAACAACGATCAACTAAAACCAATGCATAACAACACAACAAGGATGTATCCAAGACTCCAAGTTTCAAAATAGAAGGTAAGTTTTTTCTAAGTAATTAAGTGCTTAAAAGAAGTACAGAACAAGGACATCATATCCTTCAAACCGAGCGGAAAAGAAAAGAAGAGAAAGCTGTGGAGAAGAAAAATGCCCTAAAAATCCTCAAGAGCAGAAGATCCTCTTTTGGCTAGGAGATCAGTGCCACTGTTCCCAACCAACTAAATCATATAGCATATTTAGGTTCAAGGTATATCTTTCAAATTCAATGAACTCCCAATCAATTCAGTCACCAAAACAGAACAACAAGACAATGAAATATCCATATTCCCAAAGGATATGCAGCAGCTAATCTTTGTAGAACAGTGCAAGTTTTGAGTGTCTTTAAACGTTCAAATTGGGCCAAGACGACCCAAACTTGACCTGTCCAGCCCAAAGCTTGCCACGCCTAGGTTGGGCAAAAAGAAGCAAGGCAAAATTTCAATCCTAAAGTTCACACTGAGCCAGACCTCAAAAAAATTTAAACATGTTAATATATAATTAAGTACATATTACTACATTATCATTATGTTTTTCACATGTAGTATTATATGCATGCATTCTATTAGGTTACACTTTTACAGGAGGTTCATTTGACATAATCCTCAAACTAATTGTGTTGTATATCTTGAACACTTCCATTCAAAATGAAAGACAATGCTTTCTTTTTGAATTAATTCTTCTTTAAAATAAATTTAAAAAAAAAAAGTTTGAATAGTTTAGTTTGCAACAAAACTTGATGCTAAATATGAGCTCTTCAGTTCAAACCCTCCTTTTAGCACCTATCAAACTCTATTATGTGCAGGATAGCCCAAAGTTGACCCAAAATCTTACTGTCAAAGTGGGCTACACTCAGGCTGAAGCATTCACTATGAGCTCAAATTGATGGGCACGACCTTAGACCTAGCATCTACACTTCAAGTGGAGATCCATTAACTTGGCCAAACCCAAAACACATTTTTAGAGTGATGACCACCTCCTTATTCAGCAGAAGTACCACATATAAGTTGTTCTAGAGCTGCATAATCATAGCATTGAAGAAAAGGGGCAGGTTATGGTAGAAAAAAACCCCCTTTTGCATGATTTGAAGAATGTGGAAGAGAAAATTGATAAACCGAAGTCTCATTTAACAAAAATCAACAAAAAAAATTTTCTTCAAGCAGTGCTATTCTTCCCAACATTTTTTCCACTCTAACATGGCATCCCTACATCAGCCGGCAATGACATGGCAGCTAACATGATGCACCACATCATAAAACAACTATATTTTTAAAATGATGAGTAACGTGGCATCAGCACCTCCGATGGGGAAAATGTTAGGAAGAGTAGCATTTTCCCGTTTCTCTTTCACCTAGGGTGACGAGGGATGGTCATTGCAACATAAAAGAGTTGCAGATTTACAGTTTTCTTCTCTTTCGCAAAGTTAAACAGTTTTATTCCCACTAACTTTTATACAGAACCTGATTAACATGATGCACCACATCATAAAACAACTATATTTTTAAAATGATGAGTAACGTGGCATCAGCACCTCCGATGGGGAAAATGTTAGGAAGAGTAGCATTTTCCCATTTCTCTTTCACCTAGGGTGACGAGGTATGGTTATTGCAACATAAAAGAGTTGCAGATTTACAGTTTTCTTCTCTTTTGCAAAGTTAAACAGTTTTATTCCCACTAACTTTTATACAGAGCCTGATTTGCTGCTATTTGTATGGTCGCGTATACTTCATTTTCAAAAGAAGTCTATGATTGCTCATCCAGAATATACTTATTTGATTGCAGTTTAGACTTCTCTATGAAATATAAGACATTATGTTTAGGATAAACTCAAGCCCACAGCACCATATCTAAAGAAGAAAATCATACATTTGTATATTGGTTTATTAGCATCACCGTTCAGCAAACAATCAAAACATGAAAGATGGGTGTAAAAAAATACGGAGTAATAATTTGCAATCTTTACCAACTAACAAGACAAGCCTAGTAGCAAAATAATAGTATGCAGCAAAACATACCTCTATCGCACCAGTTTTCATCTTCTTATTGACCGACTCATTTGGCCGTGATCGAACAACACCTTCCACAGCAATCACGTATTCAAGCCTCAACTCATTCACGGTGGAATGTGCATCAGGAAACTCATCAGGAAGCGTCGTAATCTAAACATTAACAACACTAACATCAATTAACTTTAAAAAAAAAAAAAAAAAATCAACATGAACAACTTCACGAAGAACAGTATCAATATTAATATATGCAAGTACAATTCAAAATCCAGGCATATTTTTCTGGCATTAATCTGCAAGTATCATATAATTAAGCAGAGAGAAAAAATTAAATACCTGAACGATACCCGTGTGATCTCGGAGATTGAGGAAAATAAGGCCACCATGGCTTCTATGAAACGCAACCCACCCGCAAAGGCGAACCCGTTTACCGACATCGTTTTCGGATACTTCGCCACAAAACCCAGTTCGACTGACCCATTCAAGAGTGGCTTTGAAAGGAACTGTTGGATTTTTGGAGTCGAAAACTAGGGTTCTGTCTGTGGAGGAAGGAGGTAGTGGAGTGGTGGAAGCAGAAATAGTGGAAATGCTTTTTGTGTTTTTGTAAAGTGATTTTGGTGTGAGTTTGAGGAGGAGGGGTGAGAAAGAGATGGATTTGGAGCGAAGGGGTTTAAGAGGTAGTGATCTGAGGAGAATTGACATGGTGGTGGTGGTGGGTTGTAGGGTTTTGGGGGGAAGAGAGAGAAAAACAGGGGTGGAGATCATTTGTCAATCCATAAACCCTTCTATCTTCAACTTCACGCACAGTGACACAGATAAGCCACACACCCAATCTCACTTTTAGTTCAAATGTTTTAACACGCGATGCACGCGTGCGATGCACGCGTGCGATGCACGCTTAAATTTCATTCTTTCTCCAATGAGATTCTCAAAATTAATTCAATGATGGATAGTTTAGTTAATTAAGCAAACAGAACTAATAGTGTACTAAGTCTCTTAATTCTAAGTTTGACTTGTACTAACTAACTAATATCCGGAGCCACAGACCGCAAAGCACAAGTCTTGTCTAGCAAAATAAAAAAAATAAAAATCCTCATCAGTTGAGTGGTTTAGAGATTCAACAATTTCAAAAATCATATTTTGAATCTATCCGTTGAGGAGAGAGTCGCTCGGCAAATAATTTTTATCTAATATAATATTGAGAAAGAGAAAGAAAGAGGTGTGTTGTTTGGCTTCGTTAACCCCTTTGGCCCTTTCCTTTTATAACATGGCTATATTGTTTTCGTTGGCAGACTACATTGATTTTGGTTCAACTCCAACACTTCACTTTAAATTTTTGTCATCACAAACACCTTGGAAAAAAACATTTCTTTTCTTCTCAACTTGAAACCCACCTCCGTTCACGAACCCAAACCACAAGAAGAGAGAGGAGACGGGGGGGGGGACTCTACCGGCAGTAGAACCCCATTGTAGTTCGGACGATCCCATAGCTATACACCTCTTGTTGATGTCTAAGTGCTCCCTCTCTTTCGATCATGTGCCAAATAGATATTCAAAAAATGATAGAATAATTATTTGAAGAGATTGTTGGAGTCTATTGCGTAAATGGATTCTTCAACTTGCCATATGGGTCACCAAAGGACAAATAAAATATAAAAAGGGACGCTCTTAGTCATTAGATATGCCTCTTCCTCCCCATAAGCAAGAGGACCGGCCGGACGCCCCATTGATAGTCTCTCTGTGGTCCTATCTTTCACTGTTGCATGCGAACAGCCGAACAGGTAGCCACATAAATTCAAATCCATGAGCATGCCCTCGTTGAGAAAGCTTTAAAACTGGTTAAGTTCAGGGTCTAATCTGGCATCCCTTTCTTCATTAAATAAGTCATCATTTAAATCTCGTATAACGAGTAAAGTTTCACAAGCAGAACTTCTCATCAAATTCTGAATCTCTTTCCAGTTTCCACACCATTGTATGATTCATTTGCCCCCATCTTCAGAACACATAACATACGTAGACATGTGCTTATTGGCTATTGGCCATTGCTAGTATTCACCTTCAAACACCCCTTCATATTTCCACATCAAACATAAGCCCCAAATAACCCGTAAAATTAAAGACAACTCTATTGGTACTCGATCTTTGTTTTCTCTAGTGCATCTGACTAACTTGGAACAGTTATTTCAAGAAGCTGACCATTGGATTTGATACTCCACTTATACGTATCATGAATGCAAATTAAGAATCACATTGATCCAACGGTCCGTTTTTTAAAAAATAGACTGTGACGATTTTTCACAATTTTTTCATTATTGTTTACAATTTTTTTTAAAATTGCAAAAACAGACCATCGGATCAATGTGATTTTTTGCATTCATGATAAGTATAAGTGAAACATCAAATCCAACGATCGATTTTCTCGAAATAGCTGTTCAAAGGAAAGAAATTTCCTGTTTTAGTCAAGAAATTGGGATGGGCTGCAACTATCTATCATATTTGGAGAGAGAGGAACCATCGTATTCATGAGAACGTGTACTCTTCGTATGATGCCATTATCCAGCGGATTATGTTTAATGTTAAATGCAGAGTCTGGAGCATTGAAAAAGTTGAGGACAACCCTAGGAACCGGGAGCTTTGTGTTAATTGGGGTTTCTCTGTTGATATCCTTAGTACTGGTTGACTTCTCTATTTGGTTCTTGGTTGTGGGCTTTCTTGTCCTGCTGAGTTTTGGTTGCTATTGGTTTCTTGTGCCCGGGCTGTGGGCTTTTTTGCGTGTTCTTTGTTTTATGTTGTTGTTTGGTGCTTGTGCCCGGGCTGTGGGCTTATTTGTTGTTGTTTTGTTGTAGTTGAGGCCTGTGTGTCTCTTGGGTTTGTTTCTGGTTGGTTTTTTAGGCAGGTGTTTAATGTTTTTGTCACTGTTTTAGGGGAGGTGCTGTCCGTTTTTCCTTAGGTTTTTGTGGCCTTTGGTTCATTTCTTTGTTCTTTCGAGCTCTGCCCGCTTTGGATTAATAAATTCTTGCTTATCCAAAAAAAAATAAAAAATAAAAAAGGGAGGACAAATGGAATTTTCCTAAAATTAAGGGAAAATAACAATCTTGGCAAAAAGTTTCTATACCTAAAAGACAATTATATTCGTCCTCCCTCCTTTGTCTTTTCTAGTGCATTTGGCCATCTTGGAATAATTATTTCGAGAAATCGACTGTTGGATTTGATGCTCTACTTATACGAATCATGAATGCAAAAAATCACATTGATCCAATGGTTGATTTTTCAAAAAATAAACTGTGATGGTTTTTCACAATTTTTTTTATTATTGTTTACAGTTTTTTTCAAAAATGCAAAAACCGACAGTCGGATCAATGTGATTACTTATACGAATCATGAATGCAAAAAATCACATTGATCCAACGGTTGATTTTTCAAAAAATAAACTGTGATGGTTTTTCACAATTTTTTTTATTATTATTGTTTACAGTTTTTTTCAAAAATGCAAAAACCAACAGTCGGATCAATGTGATTTTTTGTATTCATGATAAATATTAGTGGAACATCAAATCCAACGGTCAGTTTCTGGAAATAGCTGTTCCAAGTTGGTTAGATGCACTAGAGATGACAAAAAGGAATGACAAAAAGGGAGGATGAATGGAATTTTCCACACCTAAAAGTCCATTTCCCTAATTGGATAATTAATGGTATTTTAATTTTAATTTTCTTTTTAAAATGACTGTTTTCCCAGGACAAACTCTTTTGATTTCTAAAATTTAATTTCCATTTCAAGCTTTAAGATATTATCCAGATTTGTTATCTTTATTAACTCGAATCAATTTCCATTTATTAAATTTGTCATTTTTATTTTTATTTTCATATTTAGATTGTAAAAGAAAAAATGATAAGATTATTATTTTCTGGTTTTGATTTGTATTATATGATTTTTTATTTTTTATTTTTATTTTGTATTTAAGTGACAGTCAACTTTTTCTTTTTTCTTAAATTTTGCATTTAAATCAAGTTTCATTGATTTTAGGCCCAAAAAAAAAAATTATATATATATATATATATATATATATATATATATAGAATTTTTCTCTTATCAGCAAAACCTCATTTTAGCTTAAAATCAGCAAAGAAACTTGGCCGTCGGATTGAAGAGGGGAGGCGTTTAACGGCTGATCAGCAAATAACTTAAATGACCCGCGGATGCTCTACAACCCGCGTGTTTCGACCCGGGCATTCCCTAAACCCCAAATCAGAGGCTCCAAACGCACGCCATTCAGCCCCAAATCGATCTCCTCCAATCGAACCCCAAGCAATGAAGAAGACGATCAGCCGAGCTCCATCTCAGATTGGTATCTCCATCTCCGGCGGCCTGCGGTTCTCAAATCTTCTCTTTCCTCCCCAATTTCCACCTTTTGTAAGTATGAGAAAACCCTAGCCCTCTGTTTGGATTCCGAGAAAACGATGGGAAATGCTACCCTAGCCCTCTGTTTGGTTTTTTCTGAGTAATTTTTGCTGAGGCATTTGTTGCCACCAAACCCTTACGTGAGCTTGAAGGTTGATTGTGATTGTGATTCCGAGAAAATGATGGGAAATGCTACCCTTACGTTTTCTCGGAATCCAAACAGAGGGCTTGTGGTTGGCACTTGTGATTTTGATTTTCTGGGTTGTTGTTGCGGAGCTGGTGGTGACTGGTGAGGGCTTGTGGTTGGCACTTGTGATGGCTGGTTTGTGGTGGCTGGTTTGGATTTCATGGAGAGGAAGGGAGATGGTGGTGGAAGGGAGATGGTGGTGGCTGGTTTGGATTTCTGGGTTGTTGTTGCAGAGTCGGAACAGAGCCGAGTCTCTCATCCGAGTCTCACGCGGGGCTGATCTGCTGTGAGGTGCTGATCGGCGCCGGAACAGAGCCGCCGTGCTGGAGCTTGTGATCGGAGATGGAGGACTGGAAGTGCTGCTCGATTTGGGGCTGGCGGGTCTAAGTTAATTCTCGCGGGTCATTCAGCTCCTCATCGGGTCTTTTGAGTGAAACCATCTCAGCCCTCAATTTAATCCAACGGCTGAAGTTCTTTGCTGATTTTAAGCTAAAATGAGGTTTTGCTGATAAGAGAAAACCTATATATATATATATATATATATATATTACTTGCTTGAAGCCAAGGACTTTTCGAAGAAAGTTGACTTTTCTATTTGTCATTAAATGTATTTTTCCCACCATATCCAAGGACTATTTAGTATGGATTTTTTTTTGGCTGAACTTTCGAATTTAAATCTTTAAAATGAGGAACTTATAAGTAAAGAACCCTAAAATTAAACTGGTAGGCTGACAACGCATTGTATAAACCTATAGTTCAATACTTGAGGGTGCGTTTGGAAAAGCTTCTACTTTCGATTTTTCTATTTTTTTTAAAGTAAAAAAGAAATTTTTTATA
Source organism: Hamamelis virginiana (assembly GCA_017140935.1). NCBI lineage: Eukaryota > Viridiplantae > Streptophyta > Magnoliopsida > Saxifragales > Hamamelidaceae > Hamamelis > Hamamelis virginiana. The sequence goes on along the minus strand of JAESVK010000353.1, from coordinate 630,392 downwards.
TTTTCTTTAGTACAAAATTTTAGTAATTACTTTTAAAAGTTGAGGCAGTGAGAAAACTTTTAAAAGTAACTACCAAAATTTTCACAAACATTTTCCTCTTTTTACTTTTAAAAGTAGAAAAACATAAAGTAAAAGCTTATTCCAACTGGTCTTGAATTTTCTCCAACTTAATCTTACTTTTTTTGTATCTTTTAGATTGTGTATGGAATTATAAACTGGTTAGCATCTTTTTAGTGTGAATGCCTTAATGGTTAGGGAATTCTCACACTCAAAATTCTAACTAATTTTTTATACTAATCCGCTTGAGGCAATTTTAGGATGGCCACTGAAAGTATTCCATGAAATCAAGCGGAATTAAAATTTTTCATGGAAATCATTGTGCCAAGATCCATGATTCATTGTACAAGCATATTATAAAACTTAAAACAAAAGTAAATCACTTACTTTGATAGCCTTTAGAGAGATTAAAGAAGGTAAAAGTGCGGCCCCAAAGAGATAAAGGCCTCCAAGATTGATCCACACTAGAGCAGGCTTTAAAGGATGAGAGAGAGAGAGGATCATTAGATTGCACACACTAGGAGTGTTCTCCATGTAGTGGTCAGCCCTCCCTAGTTGTTATCTAATAGATGGAGTGCTAGCTCCTATTAGATAACAAACTTTATCAAGTTATCTTGTTTTGAATTTGAAACGATTTCAAATTTCAATTTCAATTAAATAACTTGAAATTCAAATAGATTAATATTTGCAACCTTAATTATCTTGCCATCTCATGTCAATTTCAAATTTCAAATTTCAAAATTCAAAATTCAAAATTCAAATTTCAAATTTCAAATTTCAAATTTCAAATTTCAAATTTATTTCAAAAATTCAAAATTTCAAATTTCAAAAAATTCAAAATTCAAAATTCAAAATTCAAAATTCAAAATTCAAATTTCAAATTTCAAATTTCAAAAACTTGAAATTCTAGTTAATTAATATTTACATATTAATCTTTAAAATAATAACACTTATTATTTCTTACTTATAATTAACTCTTAATTATAATATTATACTCTCTTCTCCTTAATGAAATCTACACTTATATGTGTGTGACCTCTTAGGTTCACAACAACCTAGTAGTAGGAATTAGGATAATAAATTATCCTTCAAATAAAACTACTTTTATTTTAGGTTCTAAAATTAGAATTCTTCCAATTTTCCCTTTCAAGAAATAAATCTTTTTGAGCCTCTACTAATCCTGAGTGACATCTAGCAATATGTCAAAACACACCCTAGGTTGTGTGAAGGTTTATCATAACATAGTGAACCTTTCAGTTACAATTAAGATACAATTCAATCCTTCCATCAAACAATGCCTCAGTTAAATTAGTTGGGTATGGATAATATGTCAAAACCCTAATTTAACATCTTGTATGTTATTCTTAAAATATCAATTCAAACTTGGGATACTTAAGAAACAAATTTCTTATTCCCAACTGCTTTGGCCAAAGACTTCTATGAATTATATCTCAGAATAATACAAAGCATTCCCTCTCTTTATTGAGAGTGATAGATTCCTTGTTGTACACTCATATGTCCCCATGGTAGGTCTACTAGAGCCAATGAGTACTTATACAAGTTCCATGGTTAGGATATATACGTTGTACTATCAAACCCTAACATCCCTAACACAGAACATCTATGGTGCCTCAGGTCTAAGGATCACTTGCATCATTGTAACCTTGAGTTGTTGTTTGACATGTAAGTAAAATTCCATTCAACAAACTCAATCAATGATCACATTCAGTGTACTTGTTCTCAAACAAGCACCCACAGGTTTGCCCTAGTGTCTATACACAAATGACTTGAGATGGGTCATTCTCCATATTGAGCATACATAACCTGTGCTAGTCTATCCGGATTATTACTGCCCAATAAATAATCTTATGACTAGGAATATTTAAGATGTAATAACAATATAAGTCTCCTTATCTCAACTCTTGAGTTCTTATATTGACATTCTTTCTAAGGACTTATCATGAACACAATAACAATATATAACATGATAATCAAAATACTCATATTATTAATTAATAACAATAATACATAAATCAAGTTCATATCCCAAATTACACAAATGACATTGGCTATTAGGGCATACTACTAACAGCCACCTCCCCATCGAGTCATCGAGTAACTCTTGGATACTAGTTGTGGACCAGCCACCTGACGGGGCTTTATGAGGGAGGATCCACATCATCACCAGGCGATGTGATTAGGGGTTTTTAGAAAACAAACAAAACAAAGGAGTCGCCACCTTATTTTTAAGGAATAAGGAAACTATAAAAATATTTTATTTTCAATAAAACAAACTCCATTAATGGAAAAGCAGTCTACAAACCAGAATTGGATCCGGGGGCTAGGTTACGACGTGGAAAGGTTCCAAGCTTTCACTTGTAGGTACCCACCTCCCTCTAATTAAAGGACTTCTAATTTATTTGGGCTATTTGAATTTTTTATTACAAACAATCCTAAATAATCTAAATCAACCAATAAAGTAGTGATATAAAATGTAATAATCTATATTAGTTATATTAATAATAAAGAAAAGATACAAACAAACCCTAAAAACCTAGAATACCCTACGGGCATCCTAAGGCGGACTTGAGCCCTATTAGCGCCTACGTAACTTACTAGTATCACCTAACAAGTATCAAAGTCCACGTAGTTCGACTACCCTAGGACTCTCCTATTGTAATCGATCACATCATCAAAGGTATTTCAACCTAGTTCAAGACTTTAACTTCGAGAGTATTTATTCTTTCAAAATCATTTACTTGAAATCATTTCAAATTAAAAGACTTTCATAAAATCCAAATATTCCAAATAATTCTTATCTTTAGAATTCAATTCCAATTAAAAATCTTTTTCAAAGATTTTCAAGAAAACAAATCATATGGGGAGGAATCTCATTCCTGGGTAAAAATCTTTAAAACAGTTCAAATCTTTTGGAAAATCATTTAATAATCAAATCTCTCATAAAATCATGTTTATTTCATAAACAATGCATCAAAAATCTTTTTAGGAAATCTCTCGAAAATTGACTCTTAAATTGATTAAAATACTCAAATCTGAGTATGACTTTTACAACAAAGGACAGTCCTAGGGAAGGTCAAGTGACCTTCCTAAACCTAGGGTTTCTAACTAGCCCTAAAGTTAATCTAAAAACCTAACATACTAATGCGATGCATGCTGGAATTTAAATAAATTAATCTAACATACATGAAATTAATACTAACCATGCATGAAAATGCTCCTAAATGCATACTAATTCCACTATGTGATCCTAAGCATATTTCTAGGTAGGATTTGGTCCTAAAATAATTTTTAGAAGTAATTTAAGGACATAAACAAATTCGGACAGATTTGTGTATGAACTTTAAACCACTCTAAAAACCTTGAAAACAAAGAATAAAAATGATGAAGATGGCCTAGCATGCTTTCTACATGAATATACTATGAAAATATTATAAAAAAACATGCAAAAATATGGCTTAAAAATGTTAATTAAACCACTTTAAAACATATATTCAAATCTGGACAGATTTGAATACATGTTCAAAATAGCCTAAAAAACACTATTAATCCATGAAAATTGACAAATAAACACCCTAGCATACAATCTAACATGCTCTACTAAATTACCATGCAAAACGTATAAAAAACTAACAACAAACATGCTTTAAACAATTATTTTAAACACAAGGGGAGGATCTTACCTTCGCGCGCTCCCTCGTACACAATTTATATATTCAATCCATCAAATCGATATCAAGTGTTCAAATAATCATAAAAAAGCATAAAAAAATTGACTCACGACTCATCACATATCAAGAATAACATATTAACACATTCATATCATCATTAATACCATCAATCAAACATTAAGAGATTCAAATAACAATATGAAGATATCAACATTTATTCTAAACATGCTTACACATAAAATAATGAAAAACTCATCCTAAACATGATTACTAGCATAAAATAATAACAAAATTAATCCTAAACACATCTAATCACATAAAATCATAATGGATCCTAACATGCTTGCTAAACATATAATCATAATAAAACTAACCCTAATCTTGCATATTCACATAAAACAATGATAAAACTACTTCTAATCATGCATGCACACATAAAATAACAAGAAAACTAACCCTAACATGCATATATACATAAAATCATAACAAAACAACAATAACCCTAGACATACATAAAATCACAAATAGAACTAACCCTAGTCATGCATACTAACATAAAATTATAATAAAACTAATTAACCCTAGGCATGCATCCTAACATAAAATCATAAATAAAACTAACGAACCCTAAACATGCATACTAACATAAAATAACAACAAAGCTAACCCTAATCATGCATATTCATACAAAATCATAACAAAGCTAACCCTAATCATGCATATTCACATAAAATCATAGCAATACTAACCCTAATCATGCATACTCACATAAAATCATAAAAAAAGCTAATCCTAATCATGCATACTAACATAAATAAGAAAAAGAAAGAAACCTATTCTAACATGCATAATAAACTCATACAAAATGTTTGTATGGAGGATTTACCTCTCTTCTTTCTTCTTTGCAAACCTCTTTCAAATTCCAAGCCTTGAGTCCTTCTCCTTCCTTCTCCACCTTAGTTCCCTCCTTCAATGGTGTAAGAATGAAGAACTAGATCTGTAGCCTCCTTCTCAAAACCCTAGAATTCTCTCTCTCTTTTCTGAACCTTCTCTCTAACTCTATAGTAGTGTATTTATAGAGTTAGGGTTTAAATCATTGAATGGTAGAGATTAATCCATCTAAAATCCATCCTAGGGCTTAGAATCAATCTTCCTAGGGTTTGCAAGCTGAACCAAGTTCGAATTCATTCCAAAAAATAGAATTAATTAGGCCAAAACAAGTGGGAAAGTCACAAACATTCCAAAATTGTAAAATATGCTCGAGCATCCTGGTGACCATCCAAGGCTGGACGGCTAGCCGTCCTAGGCTGGACGGTTGGTCGTCCTAGCTAGGACGGTCACCATGTTGACTTCCCATATTTTTTCCCCAAATTTCAAGGGATTTCATATTTTGACCATATCTTGGTCAATTCTCATCCAAATTCGATGATTCAGGTATCAAAACGACCGTGTTTTGATCCTCCACAATTTTAGAAGGTTTTTGGGTAAAAAATACTTGACCATGGTCAAGGGTTTTGGTAAAAATCTAGCCAATTGACCCGGTTGTGTCAAAATTGGTCATGTGACTCTTCTTTGTTTTGTAAAATTGATCAATTAGGCTTGAACCACTTCTAAAAACATGGTTTTAATATGAAATTGGTACTTGAAAACATGTTTTGAAAATCTTTCATTTTGGTGAAAATAACCAATTCACGGTCGATTTGAACAAAACCCTAATTCAGCTCATTCTTACCCGTGGGATCGATTTTGGGCGAATCTATTCAAACCATTCAAAGGCTCAATTGACACTTCAAATACACTCCCCACATCCATATAAACCTCATGAGACAATCCGTTTCGAATTCGGAGGTCATTCGGAAATTATACGAGAAAAAGGACGAAAATGCCCTTCAATTCGCAAAAACCCTAATTACCTATCGAGCTCTCATCAGGATGCCATGAAAATTTACAGGGATGTTCTAAAACATCTCAAAAGTCAAATGCAATACAAATGAGTTGATTCCAATCCAAATGTACACATGAAATAATGAATTGTCATTTTCCTCAAAAAAAGGCAATTTAGGTAATTTGGTCTTTACAAGGCCAATTCCTCACCAAATGATCAGCTATTCTAGTTAATCATTTGCATGAACATATGGTAGAAATAATTGGTAAAAATGGGGTGTCCACACTAGTAAGACAACGATCCACTGGACATCAGTTCGCACTCAAAAAATTGGATCCATGGCTGGCTCCATAAATGAAGTGGAACTTAGAATATTTTGCTTCATCAAGCATAGGCATTAAGATTAATTGTTCTATCCCATGAGATCAAGATTACTAATATTAGTAAATAAAAAGTTTAAACATCTACGATAATTATTTTATAAACCAACAAGAGTTGGCCTAGTGGTAATAGAATGAGCTGTAAATCTAAATATCCTGATTTCGAAACCAGCCAAACTTTTTTAGCGAGCCACCAGCCAAGAATATAGTAGGTCGGACATTATACAATCCCATGGAGCGATGGGGAGAGGGGATTAGTCGGGCTCTAACAACTCGGACACCTAGTTACTTGACAAAAAAAAAATTTATAAAATTTAAAAATAAAAAAAATGAGACAATTTATGGTGGGGCATTGCCCTAGTGGGGGTTCACTCTTTACACATTAATTTTCATAATGTATAAATTACTAAAATATTCCCAAGGTTTCAATTTATTTTCAAAATAAATATCATTTAAAAATAATTATTAAACTTAACTTCTGTACGAAAAATTCGACATTTCTATCCTTCTAACGGTCAAAAAATTTGAATTTAACTTTTTAATAATGTTTCACATAATCACCAAAATAATACATAATCACCAAACTATTACATAGTCACCAATCACCAGTTTTTTATGTAATCACCAAAAATACATAGAATTACCAATCACCAGTTTATTATATAATCACAAAAAAAATAAACAATCACCAATTACCAAAATTGTATATAATCACCAATTTTGTTAACTACCAATTGGTAGAGACATCCGTACAAGTTACTTTATTTACATCAAATTATCCCTTAAGTTATCCCATCAACATTAAATGAAGGGTAAAAGTTACATAATATTGGGAATTGCATGCATTTTGGGGAATTGGGGATTGTGCTTCAAAATGGTGATTATTCACTTCAAAGGGCATTTTTGTAAATATATATAGTTTAGTAATTCTTGAAAAGCGGGGTTTATTCTGGAAGTTTTGGGAAACCTTTGCAATATTTTGGTAAAATGCCCATAATTATATATTGATGAGGACCATTGAACGAGATCTAATCACGGTTGTTCACTTCTAAAACCTTTGACATGAAATTGATGGAAACGCGGGCGTGCCAGGACTAACTAAAGTCTAGATAGAGGTTGCTAGAACACGATCCTCAGCACCTCTTGGCCAAAATTAAGGTTGGAATACATGAATGCCAAGTTAGTTACTGTGAAATAGAGATAAGGCGATTGGTTAAGGCGAGGGTAAGTCTTAAATGGGCTCTTGGTTGGAATACGTGAAGACCTTACTTGATTAATTGAAATTTTCAGTACTCAAACCCAGAAATGCAAACAGTATTTAAAACAAGTTCATGCTTTGAATGAAACAGACAATTGTAAAGAACAAACTCAGAGTGTTTAAAGTGCTCACCAGGCTGCTAGAATTGAAGAGTGCCATTGACTAACCGCTTGCTTGAATTGAACTTAAAAGGAAGTACAAGATACTTGCAAATTAAAATGAACCGGATGCTTGAAATAAACTGAAATTGAAATGGTATTGACAATGATAATGAGAGAATTAAAACAAAAAAACTGATTTAGAGAGCATTGCGCTTCAATTGGATTGACGCCGTGTGTCTGAATGTGCTGCCTTTTTCTCCGCTTCACGATCATGACCTTGTGCACTTTCTCCATGTTCCTTAACTGCTGCTAGTCATGGCGATGATCTTCCATTAAACTATGTGGTTATCATTTCTTGGCTCTCAAATAATCACTAATTAACCACATATCTTCAAAAATAGCCACGTGGTCAGTTTTACAAAGATGACGATTTTTGGTGTGAACAACGGTAAAGAAGATATATTATATTTCTTTTCTTTATTTTTTTTATTTTTTTATAATATAAAGTATCCTAATCATACTTTTATTGAGATTTGGGCGTAGACTAATCTCTAAGAACGGACAAGGTCATCCACAATCCCCATCCATCCTATAGTCAAGGTAACTTTGCTTCATGAGGGGGCGTCCTTAATCGCCGAAGCATTGTCCTTAACCGCCGTGAACTAGGCAGGTTAATATAATTCTAAATTAATTGATAAGAATAAATTATTCAAATCGTTATATATCTTAAATTTTATTTGAACCTACAATATGACTAAGCGTATGAGAAAAAAGAAATTTATTTTAGACTTAGAGACCTTTTAATTCATTTTTTTATTAGGTATAAAAATGTCTAGATTGTTATGAACTTACCATGCATTTACATACATAAATTGACGAAACTGCATAAATTCTTACGAACCGCCTCCTAGTTCAAATTGTCCCATGAAAAACAATAATAACATCAAAGCTCTTTCCTTATTCCCCCCTTTTTCTTTTTTTAAGGGTCATGTTTTTCTTATCGCTTGTTTTACAATTATTTTTACCGCTCATTCTCAAAACACTAGTGTGAATCCAATATTTTGAGAAACCGACCGTTACATTAGATTATTTGTTGGAAAATTTGAACTTGGAATTTGGATTATCTAGAATTTGATAATATTGTGTTAAATAACAAAACAATCAAATTAAATGAATAAAGACAATCAAATTAAATGAATAAAAACATAATGTATATTAATTATGTAAATTATAGAATTATATACCTAAAAGATGAAGAAGACTAACACAGAATATATACAATAATTGCACTTAAATAAATGATTTGCAAGTCGTCCAGAAAATTGAAGTAAACTCGCAGTAGAAATTGATTGAAGTAGAAACTGAACAAGGCAAGTGTTTGACACTTTGTCCTTAAGACAGATTTCGTCCCTCAACTTGGTGCTTAAAGTCTGATGGATGTCCGCCTCCCAGTATACAATGATCACGTCTGCAGAGGAAGCACTACAATCTGCAGACTCGGCGAACCAGAAATGCTATCTCTCTCTCAATGACAATATGCAAAATGCTATGAAATGAATGAATGAAATGGCTTATGACCGTGTCCTATTTATAGACTCATTGGTGCCTTTTCGTAAGTGCAGAAAGGCACCAGACACAACTCTCTAGAAGAGGTGCAACCCTTCAGCTATTTCCGAACAGACATAATCCTCCTACAGAGGTGCAACTGTTCAGAAATTCTGGACAGATATGACTCTTCACATGGTAATTAGACTTAGCCCAAAAAGATAATGGGTCAGTCTAGATGACCCCACCTGACCCGGCTCAGTGTTGGTGCTCGTGTGTGGTTTGGATCAAGCCCAAGTTTGGGTAGGTCCTCTCCCCTCACAAAACTTTGGTACCCCTTGAGGCCCAACCCATAAATCTAAGGTAAGAGTGTATCAACACACTAGCTTTCCGCTATATTTCCAATGTGGGACAATGATGATTACCATCTTCAACCATTTTCAAGTAGGTGATTATCTACTACAATTTCTCATTCAAAACATTAATATTTTGAGCTTATTAATACAACACATTATTCTCCTTCATGAGATGAATGTATTCAAATATGAACCCACCTCAAAAGGTTTGTGGGACTCACATTAAATTAAAGTTACAGCTTATATTAAGCTCAAAATATAACAATATCTACTTATGTATATCATGTTTTTCAAAAACTATAGTGATCCAACAGTCGGTTTTTTAAAAATGTCACTGTGAAAAATTCTTATTCATAGATATTTTAAGCAATATTGTAATTATTTATAGTGAGATATTTCAAAATCTGACCGTTGGATCAATGTGATTTTTGGTACATACGACTTACATAAGTAGGGTATCTAATACAACGGTCGATTTCTCAAAATATTGGACTCGCATTATTGTTTTGACAATGAACGGTAAACATAAAGGTAAAGCAAGCGGTAGAGGACCTGTCCTTTTTTTAAACCTATAGTGCAATTTAAATATATATTGTTGCTCCACAATAATCATAAATAAATAATCAATGGAATAAGATAAATGTGATGGAAATGTGGTAGGCATTTCCTTTCCGAACCATCATAATTTATCTTGGATGCTCAATTGCATCATTGGAAACATCAACACCATCATAAGTTAACAAAATCAAGTAAAGATCCTTAACGGCTACAGTATATTTTTCAATAATATTTTTTACCTTAAAAATAAGTGATCTAACGGCTCCAAACCTCTCTCTCCTTTTTTGATTATAAATATAATATATATTCAATATTCAATTATTATTTTCCCAACGGTCGAAAACAAACCATTTAAATTTTCAAACCCCCCTTTCACTTGCACAAATAGCCGTTACGAACTTACCACCCTTGAAAGAAACACCCCCTACTCGTATCTGATCAAAAATATCCCAAGACTTTCACAACCCTATTCTCCTACCTCTGCAGATTTTCTTTCCATTCTGAAATCACCCCAATCTCTCTCTCTCTCTCTCTCTCCGTGTGTTTGTTTGTGTGAAATCCATGGCAGTATCTTCAAGCAGATCTCCTTCACCAATTACAGCCAGACCAAATGCTAATTCGAGAACCCCAGAAGTCAACAACCCCATCAGAAGAAGTTTCAATGGAAACCCATTAACCAAACCTTCGATCATTTCGAACCCAAGAAGCTTCAATCCCATAACCCCTGCAAACAGTCCTTCAGGTTCGCCGATCTCTCTTTATTGAAGTTTTTTTCTCTTTTTTGTAATGCTTTGTTTGGTTGCCAAGAAATAGTGGAAAGGAAAAGAAAAAAGAAACTTGAAATCCCTTATATTTATGTCGTTTGGTTTTCAAGAAGTCAAAAAACCTGACTCAACTAAATCTTGTACAATTAATTGACCAAGTTAACTATGAGGATTAGATTTATTTTTCCTTTTCTTTACCTCAGTTTTCTCAGCAAACTGACAGAGCCCAGCAAAAATCTTGCTTTAAATTTTGGTTTTTGGGTTCCGATTTGTATTTTCCTGTGGTGTTGTTGAGTTGCAGATTTTGGGCGAAGAAACTCCATTGACAAAGGTGTGGTTTCATTTCGAGAATACGAGCAGAAAGAAAACGAGAAAGATAATAATCTGAAACCAGTAAGAGTAAAATCGCCAGCTGTTTCAAAGGGTACAAAGAATTTCATGTCGCCAACTATTTCTGCTGCTTCCAAGATCACGGCCGCATCACCAAGAAAGAAAGTGTTAGCGGAGAGGAACGAATCTGTTCGCACTTCTGTTTCGTTCTCTGATGGCAAAAGCCTACATTGTTCTGTGAATCTTTCAGGTGATGCAGAAGATACAGATTCAAAGTCAGAGATGGGATCCAATCAGAAGAAAATTGAGGCTTTATTTGATACAACGAAATCTGCAGATTCTGACTGCAATGAGGCGAGTCTTGAAGCTACTCTGATTCCCAAAGCTTCAGAAAACAATGCAGGCCTCAATTCTAAGGTACCTTCAAATTCCCATGAGTCAGAACTAGTATCAACAGTAACTGCAGAACCCGAATGCAGTAATGGAAATTCAAGTTTCAAGATTAGTCCTAGTCCGTCGTGCCCAATTTTATCGCCCCTGGATCTTGACCCATCATCACTTCCTCCTTATGATCCCAAAAAAAACTTTCTTTCTCCGAGGCCTCAGTTCCTTCACTACAAACCCAACCCGCGAATCGAAGTGTATCTCAACAAGGACGGAGGGTTTGATTCCAGAAAGGGTAAGTGCCTTGAGGAGAGCTTTATCTCGGAAAGCTTTTCAGACTCTGAAAATACAGAAGAAATCCAATCCGAAGATTCGCATAAGGAATCAGAGGATACTTCTTCTGTTGAGTTGTTGAAAGAAGAAGAAGAAGAAGAAGAAGAAGAAGAGGAGCCCCATGATTCTGAACCTAACCTTAAGAGTACTGACTTGTGTAAGGAGACTGTTAAAGCAAAAGGGTTATCTAAGCCTTCACACTTCCTTTCAAGATCCAAATCTATGTCTTTGCTTTTGATCCTCGTAATTGCTTGTTTATCGATCTCCGTTACAGATTCTCCTGTTATTGGTCCTTCAGTTTTCAAAGATCAGACTCTTTCTAAGCTTTATAACCCATCTGAATTTTCTGAATTTGCAAAAGCGAATTATGATGGGCTAGCTCGAAATTGCAGGCTTTGGTCAGCCAAGTCTATCTCTTACCTCTCCAAGCTGTTTCCTCTCGTTCCAGGAGAATTAAACAAGTTGGGTTCCTTGCAATTTTATAACTTAACTGCTTCAAGTGTGGATTTAACAGTTGATGGGTACTCTGCAGCCGACATCAGTAGTAAAGGAGCAGAAGAAATTTCTCAACAAAATGTGTTGGGACCAGTAGGGGAGGAGGGAGAAGATGAAATTGAGTCATTGGCTGATATTGGAACCGATGACAAGATTGAAGAGGCTTCAGAAGGATATAATGCCCCAGAATTTGATGAACAATTACATACAGAGATTGAAACAGATGATAATGCTGAAGAGGTTTCAGAAGAACATGAAAGCCTAGAAGTAAAGGAACAAGTACATCTGAATTCAGAAGCTGAAGTAATGGAACCCGGCAATTCAGAAGCAGAGGAAATCATGAACAGTAGTGATGTTGCTCTCCACATTGAAAGCAAGCCAGAAAGCAGCAATATAGACTTCAATGATCAATCGGCTACAATTTCACAGCCTTCTTACATTCAACTCGAAGAAGTGTTCGAAACCAAGGAGTTCCAAGGTGAAAATGATCTTAATTCTTGGGCCAAAGCCGAGTCTATCAAAGCAGAGGTTAATTCTGAGAACTCAGAATTGGATGTTTCATATGGGAATTCTCAGAATTTGGAAACAATGGAATTGCAACTTAATGGGTCAGAAGATAAGGTCTCAGCACAAAATATGCTGGGAATTTCTTTGCTTGTTCTCACTCTTATTGCAGCTACAGCTTTCATCTATGCAAAACGTGAAAGAAACTCCAACCCAAATGTTGCAATTCCCATAAATCAATTGCCAGCAAAGAAATTGATTTCCAGCCCAATAACAGCTAGCATTGAGCATACATATCAACAAAGGCTGTCTTCTCAGAATTGGCCCACGGAGTTTGATTTGGTCGGTGATTCGTGCCCCTCTGAAATGAGCAGCTTTCAGAAGAGTTCCTCTTATAGCAAGAAAGGAACTAATGAAGTTCAAAGCCATGAAAAGAAGCCCAGTAAAAATTCCAAGAGGGAATCGTTGGCGTCTTCATCGGACTACTCAATGAGTTCGCCTTCTTATGGAAGCTTCACCACATATGAGAGAATTCACAGAAAGCATGTAAGTACTCAACTGCTATTCTTATATAGTTTTTTAGGTACAATTAAAATTGTAAGTGATATAATTGTTTCTTATTTCTTCTGGGTTTTTGTTGGTTTTGAAGGGGGGAGAGGAAGAAACAGTGACTCCGGTGAGGCGTTCAAGCAGAATCAGGAACCATGTCACTTCTCCTTGAGGACTTGATTGATAAAACTGTGTCTAGTTTCTAACTTAGCTTGGATTGATTGAATGTACTACGAAAAATCTTTCAATAGGGTGCCTCTCTACTAATCGGTAGTTAGCTTTCTGTTTTAAATTCAGGGCCACCTGAATATTATTGTTATTTCAATCTACTTGAACATTTTTCTCCATTTTCCTATTCCTACTAAACAGTAAGAATTGGCATTGCTCTTACCCATATCAACTTTTAGCAAAATTGATTTTGCTTCGATATAACTTCCTTTGCTTTGCTTTGCTTTGCTTTTCGTAGTCTCATTGGCTTGAATATTTGGGGTACTTCAGCACAACTTTTTGCCCATTTGTTTAGCAGTGTTTGAATGCATTTGATGTCATGCCATTTAGTTGCAATTTATGTCTACAACAGTACTTCCCAAGCAAATTGTTAGATTGATTTCCCAAATGTTTCATGAAATTTTAAAACAAAAGGAGGATCATCTTAAATTAAGCAACTTTAATCTTCAGATTGTTTTAGTGACATAGAAAATCACAGTGATCTGAACGTTAGTTTTCTGAAAAAACTTACCGGGAAAAATTGGTGACATTTTAAAGAATAAAAAAGTCACAATTTTTCACTGTGACATTTTTTAGAAACTGACCGTTGGATCACTATGATTTTTGGCGAACATGAAATTCATAAGTAGTTCATCTAATCCAATGGTCAAATTTTCAAAATATGATATTCATTTGGCCCTATAGAAGTCATCTCATGCCTCCCAATTGTTTCATGAAATTTTAAAACAAAAGGAGGATCATCTTAAATTAAGCAACTTTAATCTTCAGATTGTTTTTAAAGGCACAAGTGATATGGAAAATCACAGTGATCTGACGGTTAGTTTTTGAGAAAACTTACTGGGAAAAATTGGTGACATTTTAAAGAATAAATAAGTCACAATTTTTCACTGACATTTTTTAGAAATTGAAATTCATAAATAATTTATATAATCCAACGGTCAAATTTTCAAAATATGATACACATTTGGCCAAGTTGCATAAACACAACTTAAGACATGATGTGATGTATAAGATGGAGTAATGATTGTGTACGGACATTTGTGTACTGACATTTTTTTCTTTTTTTTTGTTGGTATTCTTAGCAAAGTTGGGGATTACGTGTTATATTGAATATTTTGGGAAAAATTGGATATTCTGTGAAAAAAATTCAAATTTTTTTTACCGTTAGAAGGGTAAAACCGTCCTTTTTCCGGTATGGAGATTTAGTTTTTTAAATGTTTTGAAACTGAGTTTATATAGGTAATTTTTGAAAAACTTAGGAATTTTGAGGTAAAATGGCCTAATAATAATAGTATAGATACCAAGTGTGCCAGTGTTTGTCCAAACTTCAGTGGGAGTATGCCTACCCTATGTTGAAAAAAAAATGCATTTTATGGCAGTGGACTCGAGTGTTTAAAATATTACATCAATAGACTTGGGTCTACAATATTTACATCAATGGACAAAAGTAGATTGAAAATACCCTTAATATCCTTATATATTCATAGAAATACCATTTTAACGGTCAATTTTTTTTCCGCAAGTTTACTACTTATCCTAGGTTTACTAATAATCTCTAGTAAATGCAATAATCCCCAATCTCCATATTAGTACATAATCTCCATCTGAACATAGAATCCCCAATCCACCATGTAATAAAGAGTCCTCGAGTTAGCAAAGAATCCTAATCCCACCAAAAGACAAAGCAATAAATACACATCCCATCAAACATTTTTTATAATTAAAATATATTGATGTGATGTTAAAGTCAATTGATTTGACTCGTAAAAGCAAGATAATGACTGGATTAAGGATTATTAGTTAAGCTAGAGATTCTTTACGAAGTTGAGGATTGTGAATTATGTATTAATGTGAATTTGTTAATGTGGTAATTGGGGACTATATGTAATCTTTGGGAATTATATGTTATGGTAGGGATTATAAACAAAATTTGAATAAATCTAAAAAAAAAAAAATTACCGTTAAGATGGTATTTTCATTCAAAAAGAAAAAATACCCATAGGTTGATTGACGTAAAAATTGAAAACTGAGGTATATTGCCATAATAATTTAAATATCTCGGTCCATTGCCGTAAAATTCAAAAAAAAAAAAAAAAAATCCAATATTTTGATGCCATGTGTAAAGATTATCATGTTCAAGGAATTAATCAAGTTTTAATTGGTCTAACAATTCTTAAGCCACAATGTGTATTGCTTGTGCTCATCTTATGACGAAAGTTAAAGGTAGAAATAGGCGAGAAAATTCAAGAGGAAATTTAGAATCAATTTGCTTGGAGATAAAAAAGCCGGTCTAGTAGTAACATTTTAGGGGTAATAGTAATATATAATTTGTATACAAAAAAAAATTAAATGATTTCTTAGATGATTTCTAATTAGTCAAACAAAATTATAGGATCAAAACAAAATATATGTAATTAGTCAAACTATACAATAGAAATGAGTATTAATTGAATAGAAAAGAGATATCTAAAGATTCAGAGATTGGGAAACGAGAATTTTAAGATAAAATAAATGATAACTCAAGCTAATACCCTATGTTATAAATAAAATATAATATAATTAAGAAGACAGAGTAAGAGAAGTAGATAAAATCCACAAAAAATAAAAAAGGAAAAATATTAATTATGGAAAGAGAAAGGAAACTTAAATGATACCCACCTCAATAAAGAATTTTGAAGGTCTAAATTTTTTTTAATTAGTTGGACTGATGACATAATGCTTATAATGCCAAAACCAATAAAAATTGAAGGAAGTGAGAGAATTAAAGAGAGAAGAGAATGAAGGAGGGAAGCAATATAGAGCATGCCACATCACCTTTCTGCTCTTTATATATAATATATATATATATATATATACACACAGAAATGATCTAGTCATCATATGCTTATATAACCTCATGTAAGCATGAAGCTAATAGATGATTGTGGGATACATGTTTCGATAAACTGACTGTTGGATTAGATACTATACTTATGTTTATCATGCATGTCAAAAATCACAATGATCCAACGGTCGGTTTATGAGAAATGTCGCTAAGAAAAAATGTGATAGTTTTTAGCAGTCAGAGTTTTTCCGGTCTATATTTGAGATGTATATATTGGATCACTGTGACTTTTGGCATGCATAACATCCATGCGCAGAATATCTAATCCAACGGTCAGTTTTTCAAAAAATATACCCTACAATTATCAATTAGCTTCATGCTTACATAAGATATATAAGCATATGAGTCAATTTCACAATCGAATTTCAAAAGAACAAATAATCTCTTTGAACCATAGATGAGGTTCATAACCCCATAACTTCAAAACTAGACAAATATTGTCCAAAAATTATAAAAATTGTAACAATCTTTCCCTCGCCGTAAAGAAATTATTGAAAAATATATCATGTGAGTATCACATGATATCATTAAACTACTTTTATGCCTAAACTATTGCTTTCTAGTTTCTAATTAAAGTAAGCATTAAGTTTTACAAAAAAAATAAACTAAGAAAATAAAATTATAAACTGTCTATTTCCGTCAAATTTAATAGATGAAGGATAGTTTAGGCATTAAATTGGTTTAATGGCTTCATGTATTTATTTATTTATTTATTTTTTACAATATATATTATGATAGGCCTAATTCGGTTAAGGTTCGGCCATAGATTAGTCCTAAGGATGGCTGAGACCACATGCAAACTCTATCCATCCACTAGTCACGGTGTAAAGGTTCTATCACAAGCTTGACTTCATGAAGCATTGTCCTTGATCGCCTGGGCTACTTTAACAGGTTGCTTCATGTGATATTCACATGCTCTACTTCTTTCTCTCTTTTTTTTTTTTTTGATAGTGAATGGAACAAATTGTCACAATTTCATAATTTAAGTGGTGTATTTGTTCAGCTCTGAAATTGAGGGATTGAGAGGAGGGGAGGGGGGGTTTGAAATAACATAACATATAGTAGTTTAAGGCTAGGAAATGATATATAATCTCGTATTTTTTGTCCCAAATTTTGCTTTAAGATTCGTATTATATCTATAGGTACTCGTATCAATGTTTTTACCTTCACCGTTTTTCTTGTGCCAAACTTTTCATTATTTTGGTAAAAAAGAAAGAAAGAATTATGATCATGGACCTCATCCAGGGACACATTTTTTTAAGACACTTCTGAATTGTTAAATAAAAGGAGAATAATCTTCCATTGGATTGATTTCTTTGAAATTGTAAATATATAAATGTTCAATGTGAGTGCCGCTAAATACACCACTTTATTTATCATTTTTAAACATGACAACACTAGGTATAATAGGTGACATGACATGCCATTTTTTTTTGGTAAACGACATGACATGCCATTTCAACTTAGTTATATCAACATTTTAAATTGATGTGATAATTAACATAGTATGACAGCGCCATATAAGTTATCATTGTACACGACGTATGCAACAAGTGAAAAAGAAAATATTTACAATAGAAAATTAAGAATAAATCTCAAGGAGGAAATAAAGTAAAAAAATAAACAAGAATTTTATACTAATAGGACCTAAATATTAGACCACTATACGAATAGGTCCCTGATTGGTATGCAGATACATGACTTGGTGGTTTTTAAAAATTTGTGACAAAAGGATCCCTGTATCTATTGAATGAAATTGGCATGCATATGCCAGAATTTGTGTTTCCATTAAAAATGCCGAGAAATCAGGGATATACGTTAGTGACAGTTTGAGCATATCATTTTCAAAAAAAAAAAAAAAAAAAATGTGCGAGCGGGTTTGGAGGGTTTCAAGCATCCTTACGGCAGTCGTTCACCATTTCTATGACCTTCTTCTACTCAATGTCATCAAAGCGGCGGTTGACGAAGAAGAGGAGGAAAACGACGGCTTCGAAGTGCCGGACTGTGGCGGTGAAGCGGAAATCGGCGGTGACGAAGAAATCAGGTAAGAACCCAGAATTCGGCCAATTTTTTTTTTGGGTTTTTGTTCAATGATTTCACTCTTTCCTGTCTTTTTCTCATTACATTGTAGATTTTTGGTTGAAAGGTGAATACTTGTTGTTAACGAGATCTTTTTGAAGAGTATACATTCGGGTAAAACATGTATACTTGTTGTTAAAGAGATCTTTTGTGTGAACCATGAAAGCATGTGGATTAATGGGGCTAGATTTGACGTTTTATCCGATTATTTTCATTATAAAGAACATATTTTGGATAAAGTTGAGTTTTCTATTTTTTTTTTTTTATTTTAATATGGGGTTTTGAAAACTTGGGTTTTTTGAAGATGGAGTTAAATGCATACATGGATGAGAAAATGGAGTTTCTTTTGTGTGTACCATGAATGCATAACGGTTAATGGGGATAGATTTGTTGTTTAACGTGATTTTTTTAAGAATAGGGTAATGATTTTGAATAAAGTTTTGATTTTTCTGTTTTTGGGGTCTTTGAAAAAGAGTGTTTTTCTTTAAAAAAAATATTAGTTGAATGCATACATGGATGAGATGGGTTTGATATGACAAATGTGTTCATATTTCATATATTTTTACCGATTTTTTTGGCTTATTGACTAAATTTTAGATGTTTTTTTTTTTTTTTGTAGTAGTTTTATTTCATGGCTACATGTATACACACTGGCTGCTATATACTTGTGAAGGTTCTACTCTTCATATTTTTTTCAAAAGATTAATACACATAAATGGTTGTATACATGTCATACTGATTATGAGATGGGTGTAGGGAAATATGTTCTTATTATGATTACATGTCCTAATATACATGTATATGGATTTAATAAAACGCAAATATGTATACCCAATTTGTCCAGCACCTAACAACTAAAACACAAATATGTATAGCTAGTATCGTCGATACATGTAAACACACTTGTTGCTACTTACTTGTGAAGGTTTTATCGTACATTTGTTTTTCACTAGCTAGTTGTATACAATCGAGAGGGTGTATACATGTCATAATGATAATGGGTTGGTTGTGTATAAATGACTTATTTGGTGGTGGAAAAATTATATATGTTTATGGTTTCTTTTAAAAGTGTGTTGGTTGGAGGGAAACAATTTCATAATTTGCTTGTTTAAGTAAAGGTTATTGATTTTGGATAAAGATTTGATTTTGCTGGCTTTTGGGTATATGAAAAAAAAAATGGTTTGATACGATAGTTTTTTGTCTCTAAAAGAGTGGTCTTCTATCTTTGGGGTATATGTTAGTTGAATGCATTCATGGATGAGATGGGTTTGATAAGATAAATGGGATAATAACTCATATATCGAGTATACACATTTGTGTTTGATCAAGACCATATATACATATTTTGCGTTATGCATTGTATACATGTATTTAGGTATTAAACATGTTTGTTCAATACGTGTATGACTTGATTTTTTTGAAAAGTTTGTATGGTTGTACCATTCTTATTTGGATTGTATAATACTTGGTTTGATTGAGATATGTATAGATCTATGTATATATTTATACATTTATATGGAATTATTAAAACAAAAATATTTGTATACCCAATTTGTCCACCACCTAACAACTGAAACACAAATATGTATAGCTAGTATTGTGGATACATGTAAACACAATTGTTGCTACTTACTTGTGTAGGTTTTACCGTACATTTGTTTCTCACTAGTTGTATACACACGATAGGGTGTATACATGTCATAATGATAATGGGTTGGTTATGTATAAATGACATAGTTGGTGGTGGTAAAATTATATATGTTTATGGCTTGTTTTGTTTAGAAAGTGTGTTGGAGGGAAACACTTTAATAAATTGGTTGTTTAAGTATAGATTATTGATTTTGGATAAAGATTTGATTTTCCTGGCTTTTGGGTATCTGAAAAAAAATGGTTTGATATGATTGTTTTTTGTCTCAAAAAGAGTGGCTTTGGGGTATATGTTAGTTGAATGCATTCATGGATTAGATGGTTTTGATATCATAAATGGGATCATAACACATATATTGAGTATACATATTTGTGTTTGATCAAGACCATATATATATATATTGGGTTATGCATTGTATACATGTATATATATAAACATAGTTGTTTAATATGTGTATGGCTTGATTTGTTTAAAAAGTTTGTATGGTTGTAGGGAAATACATTCTTATTTGCATTGTGTAATAAATGGTTTGTTTGAGCTATGTATTCATTTATATGTGGAATGGTTTAAGTGATACAAAATATAAATTTGATATATGTGCTTGCGCGTGAAAAGTGATGTTCAATCCCAAGCGTAGGATTTATCTGTTGCAAGCATAGTAATTCATGGGAGTACCCATGGTCATATCCACAGGGATAGAGAGTCGAGAAAAATTACAAATCCCTTTGAAAATTGTTTAGATTCGAGAAAAAGAAAATAAAAATCTAGTGGGTTGGTTTGAAAGTTGTTTATGCTAAACACATAAAAATTAAGGAATATTAAAACAATGAAAGAAAGGAGATGGGATTTAGAGTTCAACTTGCCCACATCCTTGGTTCTAATTTCTCACACTTTTAAACACATCCAGAGTACATTGAAGAATGGTCTGGATGCAATATTTAGCAATGGAAACCAAAATATTTACACGCCGAAATTACATTGAAGAATGGTTTGGGCGGAAGATTTAACTTTAAAATCATTTGGAACGGAATTCATTATCTAGGATCCATTGAAGAATGGTCTTTGATGGAGGATTTAGCAATAAAAACCAACTAGCATGATAAATCATTACCTTAGATGTAGATCAAGAATTCCCCATCAATCCTAGCTATTTAAACTTAGCTACCCATAGAATTGAAAGTACGCAGCTTTAAAAGTAAATTAAACTGAAGAACTTGATTAGAAATTGAAAACTATGAAATTAAATTGCATAAATTGAAAATACACAAGATGTTCTAATACAGAGAAATTAAATAAGAAAGTTAAATTACAAATGAAAATAAACAAGAATTTAAACTATTCTAAAACTAATTAAAAGAAATTAAGAAAAATGAAAAAGAAAAAGAAAATAATAAAAAACTAAGCTAAGCTATTCTAATGAAGTAGAAGAGGAGAAGTGGGCGTGAGAGAGGAGAGGAGATGGGAAAGGGTTTGTGTCCAGGAGACATTCACAAAGTATAAAAAAATATCTTTTAAGTGAAAAGACCAAAATGGCCTTGAAAAAGCTTGCTTAATGGCTAAGCAAAATGTATTACCGATAATGCGAAATTGAACTATCGGTAATGGCATTCTACGGATTTCGAAAAATTAAGAATTGATGCTTCATTACCGATAATGCGAATTGGCACTATCGGTAGTGGTGCAATTCTTGGACAAAATGAGATTGGATGCATGCTAGCATTACCTATAGTCCAAAATGGAACTATTGGTAATGGTGCAACTCTTGGACAAAATGAAATTGGATGCATGCTAGCATTACCTATAGTCCAAAATGGAACTATCGGTAGTGCATGCATGCTGAAATTTGATGGGCCCAAAATGTCATGGAGCATTACCTATAATGCTTATACTACTATAGGTAATGAAGATTTGCTCGGTAAAATGCTACGACTTCAAATGCTTGTATCTTTCTCGTCCGGAGTCAGATTTGGACGGTCTTTATATGCACGCGAAGCTTGAGAAGTCTTCTTTACAACCATGGTAGTCTCATAGTCTGATTCAATCCGGAGAAAATCAGTTTTACCAAAATGTCCAGATTGGTCGCTTTTTGTACTTCATGACTTCATTTGCCCATATCTCCCAAACCACTTGGCATTTAGCTTTGAAATTTGATATGTGGCATCAAGACACACTTAGAAGTTTGTCACATAAGTCTCATGACCTTTGAAGACTTCCAAAGCTTGAATCCGAGCTCTCTCTTTACATGCAAAAACATCCACTTTATGGCATTTTATCTACAAAACGAAAAAAATATGAAAAACCATTATAACTATATATTCACTAATATAAATGGCTAAATTATGCACAATATGGTGGGAATAATGCAATAGAAATATGCAAATATATGATGCAATCAATATGTATAGATATTTGTATGTTTGGCCTAGTATGTATGTGAAAATGCTTTAGTGTTAGAAACATAGGATTTATTGCGGTTTGTTGACCAATGAATATATGTTATCGAGATTACGTAGCTACTTATGTGTGGTTGTGGGCTGTATTTTTTTAGGGTTGTGTTGTGTTCTTGTGTTCAAGATTGCATGATGTTAATTCTCTTAAATGTCATAATGCAGTAAAACCAAATATTGGTTGTGGTCAGAATGGAAGCAAGAGTTTCTTGTACAATTTCAGATCAAACCTGAATGCAACAGTTTCTTTAATAAATGATGCCAACCTCAATTCCAAACATCAAGAGGTGTTGCAGAAAACACCTTTTTGGAGCTTGTACCGTGCAATCTAAATGGTGAGGTTAATAGTCACATGTGCACGAAGCACGATAGCGACATATTGAAGATCTTGAAGACTTACGATCCAGTGAAATGCATATTCTTGTTGGGAAATGCGGAACACAAATTTGAGGAAAGTGATTTTACTTCAATATTGGCATAATTTCTGGTTCACATCCAATTCCAAAAGATACATCAAGGAAGCCTGACAGTCCATTCGTTGCGAGACGGCTAGCAGATGTTGATAAAATCATAGCTTCTAAAGTAAGATTTGAAGCGTTGATACCAGTGGCAAGAAGAAGATAGATATGAAAGAGTGTACTAGACTTATAATGTTGAACACTTTGATCACACTGTTCTTCACCAGCTCAGCTCCTAACATTGGTTGGGATGCGCTTAGCTACGTGGAGGACTTGAGCCAAATAAAATATTATGCATTGAGTGCAAGGATCCATAAGTTTCTTATGGATTCAGTTGCTGAGAATGGGAGAACACCTGAAAAAGTAATAGGCTGTATAATATCACTTTTGGTAAGTGAAAATGACAATGATAATATTCAAAATTTCAATAATTACTTTAGTGTTTGAATTTTAAAATGTATGTGTTGAATTCGTATAATTTGACTAATAAAAATTGTGTTTTGAACAATATTGGGCATGCAAGCACATGAAGCTTGTAGACCCAAAAACATCTAATAAGGAGACAGATACGTTAACAGTAAAATAGGTTCTACGAATGGTGCATGCAGTAATGGGTGATTGGAAGTGAGGAATTGTGTTTTGTTTTAGGTAAAAATGGTGCATTCATTATTTATATGGGAAAAGTGTTATAACTTGTTTGTTAAGTATGGAAAAGTGATAATCTATGTATACACTAGAAAATAATAGTTAGCACTAATGTTGGAAAATTATGCAGGTTGAAGAAGAAGGAAGTAAAATTGTTGGTCCTATTAAAGAAGAGATTGACGATGATTTTAAGATGGATACACCTACATGTACAGCTGTTGTTCCATTCGAGGCAATAGTAGTTGAAGTCAACAATGAGATGGGTGCATATTTAGTAGATTCTGATATGTGAAGATGAAACGATTGGATATGGAAGATGTTATTGAGGGTTTGAGGAGGAAAAATGTAGGACAGAAAACAACTATCAAATCACTCATGGATGAATTAAAGAAGTTGGATGAAAAAGTATTAGAGTTGGAAGTTCATAATATCACGCAGTGTGCTTATGACAGTAGTGATAAAAAAAATTGAGGAAATGCAGCAAAAGATTAATATAATGACAAAGGAACATTTGGAAAAAATTGAAGATTTTAAG
This sequence comes from Hamamelis virginiana, assembly GCA_017140935.1. Lineage (NCBI taxonomy): Eukaryota > Viridiplantae > Streptophyta > Magnoliopsida > Saxifragales > Hamamelidaceae > Hamamelis > Hamamelis virginiana. The sequence continues at coordinate 606,280 of JAESVK010000353.1, read as the reverse complement.
GCTGTCTTGTTGGAGATAGATGAATTTATATCTGAGCAAAAAGAGACCATATCATACTTGAGGAATCAAAACATAGAGTTGGAGCGCATGTATGAGTCAAAACTCAATGAACTGAGATATAAGTTGGAAATGCAACCAGGTATTGTCTATTTTACATTAAACTAAGTTGCACATTCAACTTAAGTTGTTTACTAAAACGAATCATGTCTACAATCTTGTTCTAAGCTTTTATACTTGTTCCATACTATTTTGTTTTTAATTACTACATCATAACATGTATTATTTTTTTGTTCAAGTATATATTTGAAGTAACATTTGGCTTGTTGAAAATGAAAATATCTAGCAAATGAACAAGCTGTAAGCAAAGAGAACGAAGAATTGATGTGCAGAAGGTGATAGAGAATGATGACTGATGAGCATTCATCATTGCATCATTTTGTGCTTTGTTTGTAGCTTTCTAGTTAGTTTTTACCCTTTGATGTCGGTGAATTGGTATGTTTTATGTGTTTATTGTTTTTCTCAGTTCTACAGGTATTCTTGCATTATAACCCGGCTTTTGAGGTCTTGTGGAGGAATCCTACAAATTTGGATGTTGCTCATGAAACTTCATCGTTGTGGGAAGAATATTTGATAAAGGTATAGGGTTGAAATTGTGTTTTCTAGCAATATGAGAGTTGGTACCAGTACTTGTTTATTCCTAGGCAGCAAAAACGTTTTGTACTAGTACCAGTTGCCCGTGGTACTGGTACCAGTCTCTAAATTCTGCACTTTGCTTTTGTATTTTGCCCTCTTGTTCAAGGGCTTTCTTGTCTTTTGTTTGCCCTCTTTTGTAACCCTAGAGAGGGTATTTAAGCAACATTCTCAGCTTAGGAAAGGGTTCCTTTGTCTTGTTTAATTTCTAGTTTTCTTTCTCTCATAGTTTTCTAGGGTTTATTGGATTGTTTGGGTTTCTTTCTAGTTTTCTTATTGCTTTAGGTCTTGTTTACACATTTTAGTTAGGATTCTCATAGTGTGACTGTAATTTCTTAGTTATAAGACTTGCTTACTTAGTTCTTTCATACATTTAGGGTTTGAATATTTGTATTTCATTTTCCCAAGTAATCTAGAAGTATTCATTTTACTTTCCTTGCATTTATTATGGTTGTTCTTGTATTTATTGCTTATTTCTTAGCTTTAATGGAGAGCTAAACCTCCAAGGTAGGGTTTCAGGTGGAAGCTCTTCACCAACCAAGGTAACAAGACTTTCTCACTTATTTGAACTTAAATCCTAGTTGAATGGTAGCAAATACTTTATATTATTCTTCTTACATTTGGTGTGGCATCTTCTTGACAATGTGTTAACAAGTAAAGCTTGGTACACATTGTGCTTGAGCTTATATGCAAGCCATGTGTTTGTTATTATGCTAAAGAGTGCATTTTCTACCATTCTTTTATTATTCTTTTATTGTGAATGCTTTTAAAGTTAAACTTTTCATCAAAGACCATTTCTCAATTGATCCTATGTGAATAACCCTAGTGAGAAATTCATGTTCCTTGGTTGTGGATGAGTGAAAACCCTAAAACCCTACCGCTTAATTTTCATTGATTTCAACTCTTGTGAAACAATTTACACACTCAATTACACACAAAACCCATGAATTTTACACTTATTTTGCATTCTTTAGATAGCAACATATAAGGATCTATTTGAATCTCTACCACTCCTTGTGGAAATGACTTAGGGAACTCCCTCAATTATTATGGTTGGCGAATATTGAATTCCTACGCTTGGGAATACTTTGAGCACTTTTTAGTTCAAGCAATGACAAGATGAAGTGTGGAAAGACTGTGATGCCATCCTCCCTTATAAAGAGAATAAAGCTTAAGGAAAGGAAACAATAGAGTTGCCAGAGTACACATATGAAAAGACGAGAAATTTTCAACAAAAAAGGAAGCCAACTAATGCACAAAGGAGTGAGGCGTCTGTCGAAGATCAACCGCCAATGGATGTTGTCGTAGATGTGCTTGACATGGATGGTAGTGAGAATAAGAAAGTTAAAAAACTAATTCCTTTCTCACTAAGAACCATAATTGCGAAAATGTTGAGCCAACAAGTTCAGGACCGGCTTAAGAAAATCCATAAAGAAGGCGGATTGATGTAAGTTATTTGATATTCATTTATTTTTTATGACAATTTGTAGGAGTATTGTTGGTTATAGTATTTTTTTTTTTTTGTGATAATTATTTGCATACAAACAGGACTACAGTTTGGACTGGGGGAAGGAAGAGAGTGATTGTTTCATTGGAGGACATCAATTACTTACTGCGAGATAACGATGTATCTGTGAACCAGCCAATCTGAATCGGGAGGCCCTCTCGTTCACTTTTTGTGGGGTGTTTATCTTAAGTGGATTGTGGATGATGTTTATCCGTCTCGATTTATCCTACTCTATTATCTTTCTCTATTATCCACGTTTATCCTTCTCTATTATCCACTCAAGATAGGTTTTTTGAAAAATGATAAGAATTTATAAAAACTAGGAGTCGCCACCTTATTTTTAGGGAACAAAGAAACCACTAAAAAGAGTTTTATTTTCAATAAAACATTGACCCCATATTTTGGAAAAGCATGGTCTTTCGAATCAAAGTTGGATTCGAGGGCTAGGTTACGAAGTGGGAAGGTTCAAAGGAACTCCTTATAGGCACCCACCTCGCCCTAATTAAAGGTCTCCTAATTAAGTTTGGGCTTTATCAAAATCTTACCAAAATAATCCTAACATATCTAATCAACCACAAAATATGAATAATAATATATAATAGTAATAATATATAGTACAAAAGTATACACAATCCTAATGATCTTGGGAGACTAGAAGTCAACCTAATATTGGACTTGCATCCTATTGATTGCCTACGTACCTTATCAATTGCTTGACAAAGATCAAAGTCCACGTAGTTCGATTACATAGGACTCTCCTATTGTAACAATTTACATAATCGTAGATATTCTATCTTATCTTGGACTCTAGCTTCGAGAGTTTGAGTTAGATCAAAACACTTGTTATGAGAGATGGAATTTCATTCCATTTTGAATTCTTTCAAAATCACTTTTTAGAATTATTCTCGAAGTAGAATCCTAGGTAAAATAGAACTCTATTCTTATTGTAATTCTTACAACAAAGAAGAGTCCTAAGTGGGATCAAGTGACCCCCCTAATCCTAGGGTTTCTAGCTAATCCTAGGTTAGTCTAGATACCTAAAACACTATGATATGCATGCTGGAATTTCTGGAAAATAAATAATCAAAAGTGTAAACAATGCATGAAAATGTCCTAAATGCAAATCTAAGTTAACTATGTGAACTTAGGAATGTTTCTATGTTGATTTTGGCCTAAAAAATGAGTTTTAATACACTTTTAGGTCACTTTAAATCCTTGGACAGATTTGAAAGTAACCAAAAAGTGTACTTAAAACCCTAAAATGATGAATAAAAAGTGATGAAAATATATACTAAATGCAACCTAATATGCATACTAAACTACCATAAAAGCTTGACATTTAATCACATGGGAAGGGACTTACCTTTGCATGCTCCCTCGAACACATTTTATATATCAATCAAACATCCCAAGTGGTAAAAAATAAACCATAATAAGAATCAATACTAATATTTAACTTAAATAGGCTAACAACCTAAGGCTTAAACATGCATTCCTATACCCTATAAATCCTATTATGCATAAAAGAGATTCTAAATATTTAATCCTAAATACTCAAACCTAATATGGTATGATAATATAAGAATGGAAGAAGAGAAACATGCATATGAAAATAAGCTAGTCTATTATGCATACTAAAGAAATATGGAACTTATACTATGCATGCTAATAACAAACTATATCCTAAACCCTATGCATACTAATAAAAACCTAACCTAACATGATTAAAGAAGAAAAAGAAAAAGAACAAGAACAGAAAAGAAAACTACTAACCTCTGCCTTCAAGCCTTCAAGCTTCAAGCTTTCTCCTCAAGCTCCAAGCTTTCTCTTCAAGCTCCAAGGACTCCAAGGAACTCAAAGAACTTTAAAACTTTAAGCTAGAGTGCTATGGGGGAAGCTTATGCAATTGCTCAAGCCTCTACTCTCTAAGCTAGCTTTCTAAAGCTTATTCTGTGTGTTGAAACTGATTTCAGGGCCCTCTATTTATAGGGAGGCCTGAGTTTGATCAATGGCTGAGTTTAAATCCCCTAGGAATAATCCAAGGGCTCAAAATCAGTCTTTCAAGGTATTCATACTCATCCAAAAGTTCCCATGGCCGAACTAGACACATGGCAGGGCTTGGAAGAGTCCCGGGCAGGAAAAACACTGAAACGGAGCAGTTATTGGCTGAGGGGATCGACAACCATCCACCCTAGGACAGTTGGCTGTCCCTCATGGACGGTTGGCCGTCCCTAGGTGGACGGCCATCGGTCCCTCATGCTATTTTTGGCATGTGTTGACCTACCTCAGCCTATTTTGACCCGGTTTCGACTTTATTCGGCTTTTCGGGCTCGTTTTAAGTCCAAATTTGACGATTCAAGTACCAAAACGATCGTGATTCGATTCTCCATGTTTTAAGAAGTGTTTGAAGTGAAAATGCATTGACCGATGTCAAAGGTTTAGGGAAAAGTCAACCGATTAGCTGTTTAGGGCCTGCCGGGCCCAAATTAGGGTTTTGAAATTTGCTAATCGATTGCTTTCGAAATCATTTCTTTTTCTTGAAACAAGTTTTTAAATGTTTTAGGAAAGTGTTTTGAAGCCTTTGAAGGCTTTGGTTTGATAAAAATATCGAATCCCGGTCGCTTCCGGTTGAAACCCTAATCTGGGCTTTGAAAGGGCTTTTCGAGCTTCAAGAGCCAATCATGAGCCAGGAGGCTCAACTGACCTTGCCACTGACCAACATAGCTACAAAACACACTTTAAATATCTATGTCAAAGCCTCGAGACCATTCGAGACAAGATTGACAGTTATTCAGGGCTTTTGTGATTCAAATGACCAAACTGCCCTTCAGTCACAAAATGCCTTATTTTCTATTAAGCCTTGGTCGGAATGTCATGGAAATTTGCAGGGATGTTCCTAGATTCTCTAAAAACCTAATGCAAAAAGAACCGACTCAATCTGACCTAAAAACACACATGTGATAATGGCCTCTATCTAATTACTCACAAAGGGTAAAACTGGGAACTTAGGGTTTTGACACCCTGTTTCACCTCAAATCATAGGCAACCATTTATGACCATACTCATGATAAAAAATGGATGTTTACAGTATCCAACTTTGTAAGCTTTAAAACTTAGGCTAAATTTGATCTAATGGTGAAGTATAAGTGAGCATATATGTCCCCTTGCTATACTAAAGTAACTGTGAATGTCTCTTTGAAGGTTATAGATGCATATGCACAACCACTGTGAGAGAAACAAATCAAATTGGATCAGCCACATGGCAATTTGAAGAATAAGTCGTATTTTTTCCCATGCTTCTGTGCGGTAAAGCGTACTTGAAAATTTGTATTTTTTGAATATGTGATATTTACTAGTTTTTTTCATAATCAACTAACGTAATATATCTTGGAATAGAACATGTTTAATTTGAAGGATAAGGAGAAGCGAAAACATGTGGTTAATCAACACTTGGACAGGACATCCAATGGACTCAACTTATTGTTTTTCCCAATGAACCACAATAATTTTTACCAGACACTTCTCCTTTTCAATAAAACAAACGGAGAATGGTATCATTACAGTTCTATGTTGCCAAGGACATCGGGCACAAGGGATACATTCTTCGAGAACTGTGGGAGTGTGGTAAGATAAGACTATTAAAGTTGTGCACATCTAATTGTTCTTTCAAAAAATTTATTAACATGTGACATGATCATTTATTTTTCACTGTCCAGAAAAATGTACGTGGAGGAGTACTACAGGTGTCATGATAATGAAGAGCCTGATGGTACACAAGAGTTCTTGCCAATTTTTAATGATCTCAAATGTCCACAGCAGAGATATGGATCATAAGTATACGTTATAATATGTGGTTTAACTTTATATTATCAAGAAGAGAAAAATCCATTTACACGCTAATATTACTGCTCTAAATTATGCTATTTATAATTTTTTTAGGCTTGACTGTGGCATATTCGTGTGCCTTTATATGAAAATATTGTTTGAACATGGTCATGGAGAAGAGAGAGGAAACGTTTACAATGCCAATTCATGGGATGAGCCACAATCAACTACACGATCTATCCTACCAGAGACTTTCTCTATTCATGAAGTTCGTTTGTTCCGTGTTGAGATGATCAATACATTCGTTGAAGATCCATGGAGATCTTAGCCAACACAAGAGAAAAGAACACACATCTACCAATGAAGATTTTGCATAGAATTGGGATTTGGAAAATTATCTTTTTTTTTTTTGCTTTACACTTAATAGATGATGACAGGAATATGTAATTTTTTTCTACTTTTCCACTATATGGCACTTCAAATTTGTTTTGGATGTCTTGATTTGTGTTATATGTGGACGTGAATATTTCTCAATCAGTAAATTGTATTCATATTATTAGGTTGGTTGATCATTTTTGAACAAAAGTGATTTGGGAGGATGGATATTTGTATAGATTTTGGTAGTCATATTGGAAGGAGTTTTTATAGATGTTATTATGAACATATTGACCTGTGAGGTTGTGTGTGTTGGGATTGTTGTTTTATTGTAGTTTATTAATCCTTGTGTACATGTTATTATGCATATAGGTTTATTGGGCATGCAAGCCAGGTTTGGTGCTTTAAAATTTGACACAGTATTACTTGGGGCTTTGTTAGGTACGAGTGAATTTTATTGGCATTCGATAATCAAGTGCACAGATAGAAAAGACATATTTATATTTGTTTTTATTCTTGTATAGAAACGATTATATAAGTGTTATGTTTCTGAATGGTTGGGTGGAAAATACGAGTTTGGGTAATGGAAGATTTATTGATTGTTATGTTTTTTTTTTTTTTTTTTTTGTTTCTGAAATTGTGCATAAAAATGCTCATTCCTTTGCTAGTTGCTTTGTTTATTTTAAATGTGATGATTGGTGATGGAACAATGTGTTTTTTTTTGTGATTTACAATGAAATGTATACGTGCTATAGGCTTGTTGGAACATGTATACATTAATATCTGTATGTCAACAGTTGATATATATGTTGTATATTTGGTTGGAAAATGCAATTGGGTTGCACATTATAAGACCAATTTGTGTTTTCTTTCGAGGTTTAAAACCAACAAAGTAGCAATAAAAAGGTAACATGTATACAAATTGTATTATATCAGAAAAAGTACATTTCTAGATGGGTAAGTTATATCAAATTTTTTCTTAACCAAACATATTTTAACTAAATAAGGCAGATGCAAATAAGGTACCATAATTTTTCTTTACCGAAGCTACTATTTAAACCCAATCATTACATATGACCATAAACATGTATACATGGAAGTGGAAATTGCAAAACTTGAACACTTGACATCACAAATGAGTTGAATAATGTCAAATATGCCAGAAAAAATGCAAGTTAAAAAAAAGAATTTTTTATTTATGAATAGCATTTAAAGTGTCAACCACATCAATCACATAAATTAGTGATCAAACAATGGCACCCTACAAGTCTTCCTGTTGTGGTGACCTATTTTGTCACATCTTCCTCACTTTATCAATCTTATGCTCTCACCTCTCGATCGAAACCTCCTCTATTTTAGACATACCAGACTGTGTTTTACTATTGGGTAGACGAATAAATTCTTCATTGCATGACCAATATAGTTGCCCAATGGATGGCACGGGATAAATTGTCTCTGCATAAACCTCATGGTAGGTGGAAATATAAATCAGTGGATTTACTAAATCATCCAAGTTTTGGCTACTCTTTTGTATGGAAACTGCGGCATGTGGACAGGGAAGACCTTTCAGTTGCCATTGGTAGCAAGAACATGTACGCCTCCCTATATCAACCATAACTAACGGAAATGAGCACACCTCATAAACATTAAGGTATGTTGTTTTTACTTCCCAGATTCTATCTTCCTCAAGAGCAGTTTGCAATTTCTTGACAATCATGGGGTATACAATTGAATTCCAACCTATAGACTGTTTTCTAGATTCCGCTAATTTCTCCATAATTTTAGAACGAATGGAATCAACTAGCTTCATCATAGGCTTGTCCCGCGCATCCCCTATAAATGCATTGAACGATTCAGTAACATTGGAAGTCATCTCCCAGTAGCATTTCCCCTCCCCTCAAAATATGCATTTGACCACTGCTTAGGGTTTTGCAAATTTTTTAAAAATGGATGAATTTTATCTTTGCAACTGTATAACTCCATTGTTTCCATATGTTGGTTAAACGAATCTATGGTTGGCGCATATGCACAGTCTCCAAACTTGGAAACAATCGCCTCATTTGATTCACCCTTTATCTTCCCTAGCTTGTCTCTTAAATTGTTTTTCAAGTGTACAATGCAAAATGCATGGTGACAGTCTGGCCAAACTCGAGGGATGGCTTCAATCAATCCTCTATGCCTATCAGAAACAATTGTATGCACGCGATCATCTGGAATGATTTTTTGAAGGTTTTCAATAAACCAAGCCCAATTGTCATCATTTTTAGCATCAATTACAGCAAATGCTAAAGGAAATATACCTGCAATTGAAACATTAAAATTAATAACAAATAAATAAATAAATTGTTAATAAAAATGAATGTTTATTGCATCTATGTTGTATACGTTGCTCCTATAACAGAAATACATGTATCTCTATAACAATAACAAAGCCTACAATATTATATAATTTAAAAATAAAAATAAATATAAATACAATTATTTCCATCTTTGGCTATTGCGGACAACACAATGCCTTTGTATTTTGCTTTTCAAGAACGTACCGTCAATGAACAACATCGACCTACAATTGTTAAATCCATAAATACATACAAAAAATGTAAAAGATAGTCTCTTAAAACATGTTTCATCTTCTTCCAATTCCAGTTTGAAGAAACTTCCCTGATTCTTTCGAGTTGCTTCATCAATGTACCATCGTAAGTTATTAAATGAAGTTTACTAGTCCCCAAATAACACACATTTTGCCTTCCTAAGACCGGACCAAGCAACACGATATGTAGCCTCAACCTTGTAGTCCGATTTCATGTATGTCATAACAGTAATTGGACTAATGTTGGGGCTGACTCTAACTTGATCAATGATGCACTCACACACAAGGTCTGCGGAAACTCTCATATTCTTGTTAGTAAGTATTATGTTTCACATGAGTGATCTTTGTTCATTATTTTGATTTTAATAATCTTTGTTAGCCTTATGGCTTCCACCCTTGTTGGTTGATTTTGATGATAACAATCATTGTCTTGTGATTCTATTTGCTTATTATCTTGTGTTTATTTGCAAGCATGAATTGTGGTAAAATTCATGATGTTCTTTATATCTTTGTATGATAGATTTATTATTGCATCATTGATTTGTTTTACCTAAAATATCATAAGCTTCTTTAGTACTATTTTGCATATATGCAAATTGTTAGGGGAGCCACAAATCATTGATTAATTTATTTGTTTTATTGTTTGATTTATTTATTCTATATGCAAATTGTGCTCAATGTTTGTCATCAACAAAAAGGGGAGATTGTTAGCCTTATGGCTTCCACCCATATTTGTTAAATGATTTTGATGATAACAAACATTGTGTTTTGATCTCTCATGTGCATATGATAACATTGTTGTATTGTACATGAATATCTTGATATATTGCATATGTATATTTTGTTGTTCATTCATGTTTATTGCCAAACTTTTTTGAATGAATGTTTATTTGGCTAACCATTGTTGAGTGATTGACATTATGCTATAGTTCTTCTATATCCATTTTGGTATATATATTTATAAGAACATGATTCAAGTTGTTAATGAAGTGAAGCTCAACCATCATGAAGATAAAGCTCATGCACTTCAATAAACCTTATGTGGATATGAATTTGCGGTGTATTCACTATGGACCATGAAGAGAATCATTCAAAGATGAAGTATTGCTCAAGTAAAAGATGAAACCAAGCACAAGCCAAGCACAAGTGTTGAAGATCCTTTATGAAGATCTTGTTTTTATTCTTGTGTGAGAATGCTTAGGATTTATATTGTAAATATCTCTTTAGGATGAACTATAATTGGCTCAATTGACCCTGACTAAAAGACCAAAGGTTTTAACTTTGGAAAATCACATTTTGGTCAAAAATTGATTCAAACTCATAGTGGGCTATATGGACTCAAAAGACAAAATGTTTTACACTTATTGTTTTTGAAATGCTGTTTTTTTTTTTTTTTTTGCTGACGAAGACTTCCAACTTAAAATAGACATATCTCCCTCATCCGGACTCTGTTTTCGATGATCTTTATATGTACGGAAAGCTTGAGAAGTCTAGTTTTTGAATATGTAACTTTCAGCTCAAGTAAAAATTGGAGTTAGTTGACTAATAACCATTTTCTAGTCAACTAATCGCAGGTCAGTAGCTATGTTTTGAAAAATAAGCTCATAGTCGACTAACACTATGTCCTAGTCGACTAAGCACCTTCCTAGTCGACTAACACACATTTCCTAATTGACTAACCATGCCCAAAAACTTTTTCAAAGGTATTTTAAACCTTCTAGTCGACTAATACTTTTTTTCTAGTCGATTAACTATGCTCTGCTGCTCATAACGGCTCTATTTTGACTCGCAATGGCCATATTTCTTGTGAAGCCTATTTATACTAATTTTATGAGTCTTGAACAAGCTAATGAACACACATAAACATATACAAACTTAGTTTACATCATTTTCTGTGATTTTAGTCAATTGATTCATCATTCTCTCTTGAAGCCAATATTAGTTCTTAATCTTTGAGAGATATTAGTGAGAGCTTATTATTTGTACATCATCTACTCTTGAGGAGTTTTCTCTATTGTATACATTCTCAATCTTCATTTGTAATCTTGTAAGATTTAAGGGTTGTGTGAATCTCTTGTATGTGAGAATCTACCACTTTGAAAGTAGACTGTGGGTAAATGTTTTCCACCTTTGAAAGAAGACAATTGGAAAGGTTTCTCCACCTTGAAGGATTGATCCATAGTGGATTGTGGAATCCTCAAGACGGAGCTCTTGAGGCGTGGATGTAGACGGAGATCGAACCACGTTAAAATCATTGTGTTTGAATCTCTCTAACTCTATCTCTTACATTTAAATTTGTTTAATTGCTATATATCTTGTTGAGTTGTGATTCATTCTCATATTCTATCTATTTCCAATTAAATTTATTAACTTGTTTATTTTTCGTTGACTTTAATTGGACCTAATTTTTCATTTGGCAATTATTGTTAAAGTTTGCAATACCTCTATTCACCCCCTCTAGAGGTATATACCTGGGCCAACAAATCTTGTCCCCCACTTCACCCTAGCAGTGTATGCGCCACTTGCCATTTCTTTCCTCCCGCAGTGCACATTCAACGATGACCCTCCTTCTCTCGTTTTTGATGTACTCATAGTCAAAACTGAGCTTCACAGCATATTTGAACAGATCAGATTGAAACTCCTTTGCACCGCCTTCAAAGCATTGGCCAACATCTTTAATACCGAAGACCCAATGATCAGATTCTTCTTGTGAGGTCAAAAGTTTGTTAATCGATCAACCTCAGTTACAACCGGCATAAAATTGTCAATGAAAACCAATTGATGATCTACAGTAGACAAATTTTCACAACTGTTATCCTCGACAAAGTCGTCACTAAACACTGATACATCGAAGCTGGAAATCTTCATATGTGAAGCAACCAACATCAGGTTATCCAAATCGTCGTCATCATCGAACATGCAGTTTTCATGCCCGGGTAATGAATAAATCATTTTTATAGAAAACCGATTAAGATTACCGCATTTCATACATAAAAAGTCTATTATCTTCTTATGGCTTGGATTGTCTTTGTCCATCCTGAAAATTATGGTTTTAGAACGATATTTACATAAAAGTAAAACCAACATATTCAAATCCATCTGAAAAATAAAAACAACTACATGAACACAGTAATTAAATTGTGAATAAATTGTTCTAATGGCAACTAAAATAAGGAAAAATGTCCATATTCCCTATGTTGTATATGTCAGCCCTAAGGTCCTTGACCTTATTTTGATGATAACTAAATCATACATTTTATCTAACAAGTGGTTAAGTGTTGTGTCCTTATAGATTCAAAGTTTATATCTTGTTGGGAGCTCATCAACATAGTTCAAGCAGATTCAATGCGCTCAAACTCTATTCAAGCTCATGAAGATTCAAAGCTCAATGTAGTAAAGCCTATCAAAGAAGTTCAATATTTGAAGATCAACTTGAAGACTTGCTCAAGCTTATGAAGACCTTTTGAAGTCAAGTTGCTCTCCTTTGATTAGGAACTCTTTGTAGGTTTCTCTCATGCTCAATATTGCATAGCTCAAGAGAAAACTATTTCCATCTCATGCTTAAAAATGTTTTCAAAATTGCCCAAAATTGTTTTGGAACACTTAGTTAACCTGCCCAAGTGCTTCTTGTTGATTTTAACTTAAGAATTTCGAAATATTAACATTGCAACTTCCCTAGTTTACTAACCCTTGAGTCCTAGTTGACTAACCCTTTAGTCCTAGTCGACTAAGTGAAGTTCAGAGGCAGTGTTTTGAAAAATTCTAAGTTAGTCGACTAAGCACCCCGGTCTAGTCGACTAATAGTTTCCTAGTCGATTAATCATGCTTTCCTAGTCGACTAATGGCAAGTCTAGAGGCTATGTTTTGTTGCAAAATTTTCAGTCGACTAATGACCTCTTTCCAGTCGACTAATCGATCCTGCCAAATTTTCTAAAAGTGATTTTAAGTTGCTAGTTGACTAACACTCTTGTTCCTAGTCAACTAACAAATCCAGAAAATGTTCAAACTGATTTTAGCTTAACTAGTCGACTAATCCGTAGTGCCTAGTCGACTAACTGAGCCCGGGAAGGCAAAACCATTTGAAAAATGACTTGTTAGTCGACTAATCACCTTGTCCTAGTCGACTAATAACTCTGCAACTTCAAAATTGCTCTTTCTCTTTATGGCAAATCGAGCATTAAATGAAGCCAGCCTACTCTCATCTTCTCCAATCATACTCCAAGTATTTCAAACGGCCATTTTGGCTCTTGTTCATTATACTAGGAGGGAGGGCACGTGCAAAGCACGTGCCCGTTGGAATATACAGAGTTGCATGAAAAGAAAATTATTGAATTATCAAACATACATTAATTCATTCATTCACATTCAAACAAGTGTAACCATACAAATTTTTTTTCATATAGTTGCTCAAAAGAGTAACTTAATGGAATCACGTAACATAGATATAGTCGAACAGCTTCTTTCAGTATAGTGTATTTTTTTTAGTATGTGAAGCTACATGTAGTTTTATCAAAATATTGCAAAAGAGATTTCACATATAGTTTTATCAAAATAGGGTGAAATGTAATACTATCCTACTTGGTTAAACAATAACCGTTTGAAGTAGTGATATTCTCTTACAGCGAAACATTCATCGCAACATCGGTGATAGAGCCACAATGTTCTAGGAAGAGCCTTTGTACACTTGTTATGGCATTGATTGGCTTCAGAAGTACAGTGGCAGGCAAACTATGGTAAGTAATTCAAGTTTGTTGTGGACCAGAGAAGTAATTGAAGTAGTTTGAAGCAATAAGATCCAACATTGTACCCAATGTCAGAAAATAATTGTTTGAACACATCAAATCCCTCGGTATAGTTGGAGCGTTCGATGAAAGTGACCAAACCAAATGCATATCGAATTTCTTTCTCATAGCAAGTTTCATAAGTGAAGGACCAATTGTATGCTCTTCGTAAAATTGATAGTCCATGTTGTACATTCCCTACAACGAATGTGTAGCTCTGCAATAATTTTATTAATTAAATTAAAGGAATACTTTAAGTTAATTGATATGAAATAGTAATTTTAGTATATGAAATTATAGAGTGTAATAAAGAAATCTTACAACACCACAGAGGTACTGTGCATCTATATTCCCTGCCTCTGCGCAAGCTTCAATTAAAGCACGATACCTTGAAGTCGCAGCATTTGTGAAAAGTTTTCCTTTATTAAAATTCACTTGCTTCAGTACATCTTCAGCCAAGGGCATCTGATTAAAGTACTTACAGCTTGAAGTAAAAAAAAAAAATTAGCTTGTTGAATTTATAAAGTATAAGTAAATTTAGTTAAGAAATGAGAAACATTCGTGAACCTGGTCATTTGATGAAAGAACTTGTAAGCAGAAAATAGCTTGTTGAACATGTAAAACATGTGTAAATGAAGTTAAGAACTAAGAAACAACTTACGTGAGACACAGACGTGCATAAGATACGTAACCATGTTCTTGAGATAACAAATTTGGGATAATTGCTTTAGTTAATATATCATTTGGTAGATTGGCAAGAGACACCATGCTCAGTATCATCACCTGAAAAAATATGGTAGGAACTATGAATAGGAATCTATATGAAGAGGCATAATAAAGTGGGACGAGATTAGCTCGAACGGTACTGGCAACCATTTTTTCTGATTATTGATTATATTTATATAATAATTGTTTCCATTGTATTTCTTTAAATTTATTGCTTATTTATCTATTGTTAGGACCAATTAACTTGACCTGTCTCCCTAAAAAGTCCTCTTCATTGAGGCATTCGAACCCCATCACCTGGTCTTTCATATCATAAAAAGGAGAAAGGTCTTGAACTACGACTACTAAGGTTGAGTTACAATGGGACTTCGAACTAAGTTAGGGGTAAGAATTCAAGAAGAGCTCTCAAATAATCAAACAGAATATGAAGCTTTGATAATGGGGCTCGAAATTTTGAAAGAGATGAAGGTCTCGAAGGTTGAGTTTTTTGGAAATTCACAATTAATAGTTAGGCAAATTGAAGGTGAATATCAGGTTTCATAAATCATATACCATTAATAATAATTTATGACTCTACCAGCTATTAGAATCTGAGGTGTGAAGCTAAAAAAAAAAAAAAAAAACATGTAACTTATCTCGAAAGAAATCGTGCTTTACCATGAATTTTTGGTTGCGCAACCTCCCTTCTTCCCTCTCTTCTCTTCTCTTAATTGGAAAGTGTGTATTAATTAAACATTAGAAGATACGTAAGTAAGAGAACACCACAGCAGAGAATCGATGCAGTACTAACATGATGAATTATGAATGTACTCATTTTACTCAATCATAGTGATGAAGATATATAGCATGTAAGCTTGCTATCTCCACCGAAAAGCTTCTGCTTACAGGAACACCCCATACCCTTTGCAGAAAAAACTTCCTTTATACACAATCTAGACGGCACCGTTTCGCAGCCAGACCTCGATCCACGACCCGCCCTCTACCGAAAAGCTGCTACTGAGGGGAATACACCGTACCGTTTGCAGCAAACTTTCCTCCATATTCAAATGATTTTGGTCCACGACCTGCCCTCCACCGAAAAGCTGCTACTGAGGTGAACACACTCTACCGTTTACAGCAAAGTTTCCTGCATACTCAAATGAAGCGATGCCGTTTGGCAGCAAAAGCCCCTCAACAATACCCCGCTTTGCTTGCCGAGGAAACGTATGAAGAAAGCGTACTCAGGTGCCAGCTTTTCTTTTGACCAGAAGAACTTCGAGACCTTCATCTCTTTCAAAATTTCGAGCCCCAATATCAAGGTCCACGGGACTACAATACACCAAGACAGTACCAAACAACCGCCTAAGACTCGAAGGCATATGAAAGCTCGACGCTTTAAATAAGCAGCTCTCAATAGTGGAATCACAATGAAGGAGCCCACGTAACAATGCTGCTTCTCTATAAATCGAAGCTACATTTTGATCAACTCAAAATTGTTACTTCTCGGATAAGTTTAGAAGTCATTGAATATATTTGGTGCACCGCCTTTCGGAATCAGATTAGATAAAAAACTGTGTCTCCATTTTTGTTTCCTTAAGTTTTTTTCTCTGCGACTGATTCTAAAATCTGGAAGGTATGTAAGATTTTTTATGTTTTTCATTCAATTTGTTTTCCTAATTCAGTAAGATTGGATGCAATATTTTTTATTTTATTTTTTTAGATGGGCAAATTTCTGGATTTGTCTGATGATGTTGTGACAAATGGTGTTTTACGTAAAATTTTAGTGGACAGTGATGGATACAAATCATTTGGTCTTCTTTGTTGCACGTAAGTTGCTTTATAAATATTTAATATTTGATATGTTTTTTATTATTTGGCTCTGATGAATTAAATTATATTTATTTTGAGTCTATTATCAGTATATATTATCATGGTGCAGGTGTAAATATTTCAATAGGTCTATGCTGTCTGAGAGTCATTTGAAAAATATTAATCTACGGAAGGCACCTTTTTTCAGTACCAACTCCCTAGCTTCTTACCGTTCCTTTATCGAGAGATGTGCAGCTGCTAGAAACATAGATGCTCTCTATATAGCAGGCATAGTAAGTTGATTTAATGTTTATTTTATTTTAAATACTTATCTCATGCATGTTATGAATACAAAAAATTATAATGGTGTTCAATAAAGAAAGGGCTTTTAGAGGAATGCGATTTTTCTCATCTTAGAAATATAATGTAGATTGTTCGAGAATATTTAATCAATTTATGTATGTGCATGTAGAGTCAGTGTTTTCTAATGGGGCAAATTCCTCATGGAGTAAGAATGCTTGCTGATGCACATGATATCGTAATTGCTGAAGAATGTCCGTATTCCGTCTGTAGTGAGATTAAGTATGCATTATGGCTTTTTATGTGGCCATACGTAGAGCTAAGCGAAGTCACGTTCCAAATTTATAGCTTTTTAGCAGCAAGTCATCGTTTTAATTTACAATCATTTTGTAGAGAACTGTTGGATACACTAATTGTTCATCCGATCATGCACCATAATATGGCACCAGTTAAGTGTAAATGCGTTGAAGATAAGTGTGGTGGTGAATGCCTCTCGGTTGTGTCTCGTCAGTATTGGTTTGAAGGGTTTTGCTGCAACAAGTGTACTGGCAACAGGGAATATCTCTATTTTAGTAGAATGCTTGAGTTAGCTTGGATCGAGCAGAATCCTTAAGTTGGGATTAGTCCGTGTTGCATCTGTAAAGAACTAAGTTTTTTTATTATATATTTATTATATTCATGAATATACAGTTGTAGTTGATTTAGTGTTTTGAGACTGTTACGGGAAATATATTTTTGTCACTGTTTGGTATATATATATATATAGATATATATTATTCTACTATAAGGTCGACCTTGCATAACCTTATGTAAAGTCGACTCCATATCTCCAATTTTAGAAGATTATTTGTAAAATTGATCTTTGGATTAGATGCTCCCACTCAGAATGTCATGGTTGTAAAAAATTGTAGTGATCTGACGGTTAGTTTTTTAAATATGCAATTGCGAAAATATGCAACTTATTTGTTATTCAAAAAATCACAATTGTTTTTTAACGCTAGTTATTTGAAAAACCAATTGTTGGATCACTGCGATTATTCGCGGGCATGACATAAAGAGTGAAAGCATGTAATTCGGCGATAAGTTTTATGAACTGTCTTCTAAAATTGGAGATATGGAGCTTACCTTGCATACCTTATGCAAGTTTAACTTTATAGTAGAATGATTTATATCCATACACACACACATAAACACACATAAATAAAGATATTTATGCATCCATTATATGTGTAACGAATTGAATTTCATATGAACAGAGTCGATATTTTCTCACTGAATTAAGTGAGGCGGAAGGATTGCTTATGATAAACGATGCATATAATGAGAGTAAGTTGATGCAGTATTCATCAGAAAGTAAAAGAGTTCAGTATGCATTGTGGCTTTTATTAATGCCACATTTGAGTGGATACGAAGCTGCAGCGGAAATCTTTACTTCACTATTTTCTACATTTGGTTTTAATCTTCTTGATGAATGTAATGAATTGATAAACAAGCTACAATTGCATCCTATCAAATGAACGGCTATGGCTACAGTGAAGTGTCCCTGTTCTAAACGAAGGTGTCAAAGTATGTGCACTGTAGTTATTGAACGTCAGCATTGGGAAAATTTTTTTTGTTGTATGGAGTGTTGTCTTATTAGAGAATACTTGTTCTTTGTAAGATCACTTAAGGTTACCTCATTTGTGCAACCCGGTCAGTGAATGGTATGTTGTTTCAGTTGTAGTTATATAAATTTGACATTGTAACGGGTTATTATTAAGATTGAAGGCAGTGAAAACACATTAGGATAAAACTTTATAAATTCACTAATTCATATGTTTTCACTATGCTAAGTTATTTCAGCGTGAATATAAAATTTATGAAAAACACTAAGTTATTTCATCGTGATTATTAAATATGCTATGTATTTTCACTGTATCTTTTTTATAACTAATGTCAACCATTTTAGGCCTGTAACTCCTTATAAAATCCAATGAAAAGTTACTGGGAATATCAGTGAAGGTTGCAAGATGCTCCATGTAAAGACATACAAATATTCCACAATCAACACTGCATGAAAGAAAGTTCGGGTTCGTCGAGAATTCTAGGAAGGCGGTTCTTCTCACCAGTGTCATCCTCGAGATTTATCTCAAGGGGTGAAATCTATTCCACTGTCTCGAGGTTATATTATTATTAGTAAATTCACTGTTAATTTCAAAGGGGACGAGATTAGCTCGAACCGTACTGGCAACAATTTTATTTGATTATTGATTATATTTATATAATAACTGTTTCCATTGCATTTCTTTAAATTTATTGCTTATTTATCTATTGTTAGGATTAATTAACTTGACCTGTCTCCCTAAAAAGTCCTCTTCATTGAGGCATTCGAACCCCATCACCTGGTCTTTCATAAAAAAAAAAAAAGGACTCGAACTATCTCAAAGTGGCTCGAACGCCTAAAATTTTAAATGAATCAAGAGTTTCATACCAAATTAAACCTTAAAGCAGATACAGCAAAAGAACATATTTTGGGAAAATAACGCTTATTATCCTACTATATGGGAAAATAAAGCACAATAAAATAAAAACACCATTTCCCAAAAATGACATGTAAGCTTTATAAGAATCATTTCGAATCTGCCCTAGCCCTAGCTAATAATTGCTCACAAAAAGCTATAGTATCTTGGGCTTCATTCCTCACTGCCATTGATTTCTTCAAGTCTGTCTTCGAATTAACAGCTGAAGCAACCAATCCATCAGGGCCTCGAGATAAGTTCAGCAACTCTTGATCAATAACAGAGTTGTATATATTTTTAGTTTACTGAGATGGGAAAGAGCTCAAGAAAATTACAATGGTTGCTTTCACAAGCTAAGGTTTATTTTGGTATGAAACTGTTGATTCAATTAAAAAATTTAGGCGTTCGAACCTCCTTGAGGTAGTTCAAGTCCTTTAAATTTCATTTTAAACAACATATCATCTGCAAAAGAACATATCATCTGCATACCATATGGAGCTACAATCTGTGTTCATTTATGCACATAGTTAAAATATGATTAGCATAATAAACTCCACTTTTATTTGACCACTAAGGTTGAGTTACAATGGGACTTCGAACTAAGTTAGGAGTAAAAATTCAAGAAGAGCTCTCAAATAATCATACAGAATATGAACCTTTGATATTGGGGCTCGAATTTTTGAAAGAGATGAAGGTCTCGAAGGTTGAGATTTTCGGAGATTTACAATTAATAGTTAGGCAAATTCAAGGTGAATATCAGTGTTTAAGTGATAATTTAATTCACTATTACTTACTGTGAAGCATCTCCTATATTGGTTCGAGGAAGTAAGTATTACTTATATTGGGGCTCGAATTTATTGCTTATTTATCTATTGTTAGGATTAATTAACTGGACCTGTCTCCCTAAAAAGTTGTCTTCATTGAGGCATTCGAACCCCATCACCTGGTCTTTCGTAAAAAAAAAAAAGGACTCGAACTACCTCCAAGTGGTTCGAAGGCCTAAAATTTTTAAATGAATCAAGAGTTTCATACTAAAATAAACCTTAAAGCAGATACAGCAAAAGAACATATTTTGGGAAAATAACTCTTATTATCCTACTATATGGGAAAATAAAGCACAATAAAATAAAAACACCATTTCCCAAAAATGACATGTAAGCTTTATAAGAATAATTTCGAATCTCCCCTAGCCCTAACTAATAATTGCTCACAAAAAGCTATAGTATCTTGGGTTTTATTCCTTACTGCCATTGATTTCTTCAAGTCTGTCTTCGAATTAACAGCTGAAGCAACCAATCCATCAGTGCCTCGAGATAAGTTCAGCAACTCTTGATCAATAACAGAAAGCTTGTTATCAACTATAAGATTGCATAGTAATGGCAGAAGTCTAGAAGGAATCTGTGGGGCCCATCAGTCAGGATTTAAAATGAAATGGTTAATAAGAAGACATGGGTATTATTGGCCTTCAATAACCAAAGATTGCATAGAATATGCAAAAGGATGCCAAGCTTACCCAAAACATGGCCCTATACAAAATGTTCCAACCATTGAAATGCATTCACTTATAAAATCTTGGCCATTTAGAGGATGGGCAATGGACTTAATTGGAAAAATCTATCCATCCTCCTCTAAGCATCATGCTTTTATAATAGCGGCAACCGATTACTTTACTAAGTGGGTCGAAGCCAAACCTATGAAAAATGTTGATCAAAGAGATATAATTGTTTTCTCAAGGAAAATAATTACAAGATTTGGAATTCCCCAAACTATCATAGTAGACCATGGTACTGTATTTACCGGGGAACAAGTTAGGGAATTTACCCAAGAATTAGGTATAACCCTCACTCATACCCTAGTAAATGGCATGAAACTCTGGTGGATGTCCTTTGGGCACATCGAACTTCAAAAAAATCAAGTACTGGTACTACCCTTTTTACCTTAACATATGGGCATGATGCAGTTTTGCCAATAGAAATAAATATAAAAAGTCTAAGGATTCAGAAGCAGGAAAAGTTATCAAAAGAAGAATATCAGCATGCTATGCTCCTGGAGTTAGATGGAGTGGAACAGGCCAGAATAGATGCTCTCAATCACCTCGAGGTGCAAAAGAGGATCATATCAAGAGCATATAATAAGAGGGTTCGAGCTAAAAACTTTTGTGAAGGGGATCTGGTATGGAAGGTAATATTACCAGTAGGAACAAAGGACCCTCGAGATGGAAAATGGTCCCCTAATTGGGAAGGACCTTTCCAAGTGCACAAAGTGTTAAAAGGAGGGGCATACCATTTGCGAAATTTAAATGGATATGTTCACCAAAGGAAATGGAAAGTTCTTAAAAGCTTATTATCCTTCTATATGGGAAAATAAAGCACAATAAAATAAAAAACACCATTTCCAAAAAATGACATGTATTTTCATTAATAATCAAAATGGATATACATAAGTAAGCAAGAAAGCTTTACAAGAGTAATTTGGAATCTCCCCTAGCCCTAGCTAATAATTGCTCACAAAAAGCTATAGTATCATGGGCTTCATTTCTCACTGCCATTGATTTCTTCAAGTCTGTCTTCGAATTAACAGCTGAAGCAACCAATCCATCAGTGCCTCGAGATAAGTTCAGCAACTCTTGATCAATAACAGAAAGCTTGTTATCAACTACAGTCATCTGCTCTTGTAGCTCCTTGATCTGATCTGCAATTTGTTGTTTAGATTGAAGGAGTTGTTGCTTTGACAAAGAAGTTGACTACAACTGAGCATTATGATCTTTGAGTCGATCAAGAACCATTCTGGTATCATTTTCTAGCAGTTTGAATTGACCAAGAGAGGCTTGAGCGGCATGAGCATTGATGGCAGCATTTTGAAGAGAAGAAGGGAGTGGAGTGAGAAAATTTTTTGTAGCATTAGAGATCTCAGAAGAAGAGGCCAAAAAGGTGCAGGCCTTTGAAAAAGGCCGCAGAATCAAAGGCCGCAGAATCAAGAAAGAAAGGAAGAGATTGGTTAAGAGCATTCTGAATTAGTAGCTGGGCTTGGAGTATCTCTTTATTTTCTATTTTCGGTCTAGGAAGACTTTCCTCAGCATCAGAAAGCCAATCCTCAGTAAGAATGGCTTCGATGGAAGGAAATTGAAGAGAAGGGTCAGGAAAAGAAGGAGATTGTGAGCCTATAGGGATAGGAGAAGGAGAATTTACAGATGTTGAAGGTGGAAGTGGACTCGAACTTATAGGAGTTGGAGACAAAGGTTTCACTGGAGAAGGAACAGGAGGTGAAGA
>JAESVK010000353.1:492629-583921 GCA_017140935.1 Hamamelis virginiana | reverse complement strand
GAGTTGGAGACAAAGGTTTCACTGGAGAAGGAACAGGAGGTGAAGATTCGTGAGGAATTATAGCCAAAGAAGAAGTTGGCTTAGGGGAAGCTGGAGAAGAAGAAAAAGTCGGAGGAGTGGGTCGAGGAGTGATAGTTATTCCAGGATGAGAGATAATAGAAGCTGTCACCTGAAATAATTAACATTGAAAAATTAAACATATGAAAAAGCAAAGAAATCCGATTGATTTAAAACAAAACATATGTTTAAAAGAAATTTATACCTGTTCGAATAGCCTTTTTGGGGCAGATCTTTTCCTTTTTAAAAGGCCTGTTGATTGCTCAGAAGCCTTCTCCTCAACAACAGCAGCTTCATCGGTAGGATCAAATTCAACAGGGGGAGAAATTGAAGGAATAGTAGGGAGCTGAGAAACTTGTTTTTCAACTCGAGGTCTCTTATTGCCTTTTTCCTTGGTGGTTTTCTTGATCAAGGCAATAGGTTTAGTGTCCTCAGAATCTTCAGAGCTTTCTGAAACAACAACTAAACCTCGAGGAGGATTCCTACGAGATGGAATGGCAGTTGGAGGAGGAAGAAGTGCAGGCTTCGCAATGGTTATAGAAGCTGACTTCGAACTACCTAGATAATCAAGAAAAAGAATTAGCAAACTATTACATATATCAGAAACACGAAAAAAATAAAAATAAAAAAATAAAAAAGAGAATGTACCTTTGCTTTTTGATTGTCCTGTAAACAAAGCAGCTCCAAGGTGATCAACATCCTCTGCAAAGAAGAGAGCTCGAATGGTATCCCACCACTCTGCAAAGGCTGGAAGAGTTGATGGGAACCATGTATGTGCCACATAATAAGGGTACTCAGCTTTGTTGGCATTGAATCTGACAGAGAGCTCGATGAAGTCCTCTCGGCGAGTTAAGTGTTCTCGACCCAGCAATAAAGGGTTAGCAACACTGATGTAAGGAAGAGGAATGGCTTGAACAAACCCAAATTGCCTGGCAAATTGGAAAGGAATGTAGACTTCAGCTCCTCCAGAAAACACTACCACAGTCTTGTGCTTCGAGGTAGCTTTAGTACTATGAAATCCCATTTGAATATCTCTTCGAACTAAAAAATTGTCCCATTCGGGCTTAAATGTATCATCAGTGTGGTTGAGAGATTGCTTAAAAGTTTTCAACCAAAGGGGACCCAGCAAAGAGTTGCGAAAAGGATTAAAGAAAAGTATTGAAGGGTTTGGGTCAAGAGAATAAAAATAATGAAGGCAGTTCAAAAAAGAATTGGTTTTTGGAGGGACATTTAAAAGAGCCTCTCCATAACAACAGCCATAAGGAGGCTCATCAGAAGAAAAAGAAGGGCCAAGAGCAGGAAAATAAGCTTGAAGCCAGAGCTGAAGAATCCATAAGGGACCTCCAGTTTTACTGGTAAGACCAGCAGAACAAAGCTCGAAGCAGGTTCTATATAGATGAGCTAAAACTAAGCAAGCTAAAGGTAATTCTTTACCTGATGCTAGTAGTTTTGCAAGAGGGATGTATTGAGTAACTACTCTTTGAGACCGAGAGCAGAAAAGACACCGGCAGAGCCAGAAGAGAAGGAAGGCACAATGTTCTCTGTCAGATACTTGAGGAGCTACACCCATATGATCTCGAATGAAGGTCGAATAAGCTAAAGCAGCTGAAGAAGTGTTGATGTCGAAATCAAAGTCAATCTCTGGAAATAGTAAAGGTGTAAATTCATCACCTCGAGCCTTCAAACCAGTGAGCTCACAGATATCAAGAACTGTTGGACCCATAAACCCACAGGGGAAAATAAAAGTATTACAAGAAATAGACCAGAAGCACAGAGCACTGGCTATAAGGGGTTTATCACTGGGAAATTTGCGAGTCGAAAGTTCAATGGCCTCGAAGATGCCAAGTCTTTTCCATACTTCCCCCTTAAAAGGTTTAAGCCGTGCTACCCAATCATTCCACGAGGATGCAGGTGTAGGCCAATGATCGATCGTTGTGGTAGGTCCCCAATCAGAAAAACCCAAGAGACGAGTTTGACATAAAAAGGGCTCTTGACCATGAATTGGTGGGTAGAGATTGGCAATCGATTCATCAATATTCTTCAGAAAACACGGACCTAATGCCCTAGTGGTAGCATTAGAAAGGGAGGAATCATAGATATATTCCACATCAAGAGTGACGGGAGAAGGATCATCATAAGGTTTTTCAGACCTACATGCGTCTTCGAGGGCCTTCACATTTTCTTTAAGAGCAAGATTGAAAGCTTTAATAGTAACAGTAGGGATTTTAGATGAAGACGCCATGAAAATGAGAAGGTTTTTGACTAAGGACAGCGATGGAACAGAGAGAATACAAAAAGTTTGAGAAAACAGAAGAAGAATATGAACAGTAAGGAATGGCGGCAGGGAATGATGGTCTTTAAATGATAAACTGACAATCAAGAGAAAAACGGCTATAGAAGAGGAATAGATACCGCTAATTATTATTTTTTAAAAATATTTAATTAGCGCGGGGGGTACGGTAAACCATCTTTTAAGAACAACCAGTAATTGGATGACACGTGTTAAATTAATACAATTTAAATTATTGTTAAAACATTTTTAACCTCAGCCAGTAATTGGCTGACATGTGTTAAATAAATAGAATTTAAATCATTAATAAATCATTTTTAACACCAGCCATTAATTGGTTAACACATGTTACAGATACAAAATTTGAATCTAAATATTAAAATGATAAGGTGGTATATTTCAAAATACAGAGAGATAAGATTCATATCTCTATAAATCCCTCAAAGTTCTTTCTTCTTCAAAGAAAGGTATATTTGGGAGCTCTACTGCCGCTGACCATCAAGGTTCCGCAGTGGGGTCATCATCGATCACAGTTCGAGGTTCGAAGATTGGCAAGACAGAGAGTTTCAAGGGTACAGAAAGAGAAAGCAAGAACAAGGAGTCGAGATAGCTCGAGGCGGATATAAACCTTTGGGAAGTACTCGAAGGAAATTCTTTAAAAGAAAGTTCGGGCTCGTCGAGAATCCTAGGACTAAAAAGTCCTCTTCATTGAGGCATTCGAACCCCATCACCTGGTCTTTCATAAAAAGAAAAGAGAACTCGAACTACCCCAAAGTGGTTCGAACGCCTAAAATTTTTAATTGAATCAACAGTTTCATACCAAAATAAACCTTAAAGCAGATATAGGAAAAGAAGAGGTATTATCCCACCACGAAACACATGTAAGTCATTCTTGATGATTTATTATATTGAAATATAATCATATGTTATTATGGTAATGATAGGCAAGGATTGTAATCTAAATAACTAAGTGTCTGTTAATCCATCTTTTAACACCAGCCAGTAATTGGATGACACGTGTTAAATTAATACAATTTAAATTATTGTTAAAACATTTTTAACCTGAGCCACTAATTGGCTGACATGTGTTAAATAAATAGAATTTAAATCATTAATAAATCATTTTTAACACCAGCCATTAATTGGTTGACACATGTTAAAGACACAAAATTTGAATCTAATAAATATTAAAATGATAAGGTGGTATACTTCAAAATACAGAGAGATAATATTCATATCTCTATAAATCCTTAAGGGAAATTCAAATCGAAGGAGATCCCGCAGTTGAAGGAAAGAAGTTTGGCAAAAGAATGAAGTCTAATTCGAAGAGGATTCTAAGGATTATTGCTTATAAAAAGAGAGCCCGTAATCAGAAAAAATCATCTCAAACATACACAACAGCTTCAAAGCTTCTTTCTTCTTCAAAGAAAGGTATATTTGGGAGCTCTACTGCCGCCGACCATCAAGGTTCCACATTGGGGTCATCATCGATCACAGTTCGAGGTTCGAAGATTGGCAAGACGAAGAGTTTCAAGGGTACAGAAAGAGAAAGCAAGAACAAGGAGTCGAGATAGCTCGAGGAGGATATAAACCTTTGGGAAGTACTCGAAGGAAATTCTTTAAAAGAAAGTTCGGTTTCGTCGAGAATTCTAGGAAGGCGATTCTTCTTACCAGTGTCATCCTCGAGATTTATCTCAAGGGGTGAAGTCTATTGCACTGGCTCGAGGTTTTATTATTATTAGTAAATTCACTGTTAATTTCAAAGGCAACGAGAGAAGCTCGAACCCTACTGGCAACAATTTTTTCTGATTATTGATTATATTTATATAATAATTGTTTCCATTGCATTTCTTTAAATTTATTGCTTGTTTATCTATTGTTAGGATTAATTAACTTGACCTGTCTTCCTAAAAAGTCCTCTTCATTGAGGCATTCGAACCCCATCACCTGGTCTTTCATAAAAAGAAAAAAGGACTCGAACTACCTCAAGGTGGTTCGAGCGCCTAAGATTTTTAATTGAATCAACAGTTTCATACCAAAATAAACCTTAAAGCAGATACAGCAAAAGAACATATGATCTGCATACCATATGGAGCTACAATCTGTGTTCATTCATGCACATAGTTAAAATATGATTATCATAATAAACTCCACTTTTATTTGACTACTAAGGTTGAGTTACGATGGGACTTCGAACTAAGTCAGGGGTAAGAATTCAAGAAGAGCTCTCAAATAATCAAACAGAATATGAAGCTTTGATATTGGGGCTCGAAATTTTGAAAGAGATGAAGGTCTCGAAGGTTGAGATTAGTTCGAACAGTACAATCAACACTGCATGAAAGAAAGTTCGGGTTCGTCGAGAATTCTAGGAAGGCGGTTCTTCTCACCAGTGTCATCCTCGAGATTTATCTCAAGGGGTGAAGTCTATTCCACTGGCTCGAGGTTTTATTATTATTAACAAATTTACTGTTAATTTCAAAGGGGACGAGATTAGTTCGAACCGTACTGGCAACATTTTTTTTTGATTATTAATTATATTTATATAATAATTGTTTCCATTGCATTTTTTAAAATTTATTGCTTATTTATCTATTGTTAGGATTAATTAACTTGACCTGTCTCCCTAAAAAGTCCTCTTCATTGAGTCATTCGAACCCCATCACCTGGTCTTTCATAAAAAAAAAAAAAGTACTCGAACTACCTCAAAGTGGTTCGAGCGCCTAAAATTTTTAAATGAATCAAGAGTTTCATACCAAAATAAACCTTAAAGCAGATACAGCAAAAGAACATATTTTGGGAAAATAACGCTTATTATCCTCCTATATGGGAAAATAAAGCACAATAAAATAAAAACACCATTTCCCAAAAATGACATGTATTTTCATTAATAATCAAAATGGATATACATAAGTAAGCAAGAAAACTTTATAAGAAAAATTTCGAATCTCCCCTAGCCCTAGCTAATAATTGCTCACAAAAAGCTATAGTATCTTGGGCTTCATTCCTCACTGCCATTGATTTCTTCAAGTCTGTCTTCGAATTAACAGCTGAAGCAACCAATCCATCAGTGCCTCGAGATAAGTTCAGCAACTCTTGATCAATAACAGAAATCCAGGATCAGAGATAATAGAAGTTATCACCTGAAGTAATTAACATTAAAAAATTAAACATATGAAAAAGCAAAGAAATCCGATTGATTTAAAACAAAACATATGTTTAAAAGAAATTTATACCTGTTCGAATAGCCTTTTTGGGGCAGATCTTTTCCTTTTTAAAAGACCCGCTGATTGCTTAGAAGCCTTCTCCTCAGCAAGAGCAGCTTCATCGGTAGGATCAGCTTCAACAGGGGGAGAAATTGAAGGAATAATAGGGAGCCGAGAAACTTTTTTTTCAACTCGAGGTTTCTTCTTGCCTTTTTCCTTGGTGGTTTTCTTGATCAAGGCAATAGGTTTAGTGTCCTCAGAATCTTCAGAGCCTTCTGAAACAATAACTAAACCTCGAGGAGGATTCCTATGAGATGGAATGGTAGTTGTAGGAGGAAGAAGTGGAGGCTCCGCAATGGTTATTGAAGCTGACTTCGAACTACCTAGAGGAACTTACATTCAATATCTCTACCATTTTCCAAGGCCTTGCAATAAGAGTTGTCTGATAAATATGTATTTTCTTTCAAAAGGGATAAAAAAAAAAAGGAACCCATCAATTAACTTGCATGTGCCAATTCCAATATTTCATGGAACACAATGTTAGCAGTGCAGTCGCTATTCACATCACCTTTTATTGCTGGTCTAATGAGCACTTTAACATTTGATGCCTCAGTTGCTCTTGACAGAGCAACATATAATTGACCATGCGAAAAAACAGGATGCGGTAAGTAAATGCCAACTTTTTCCAGAGTCTGACCTTGAGCCTTATTAATTGTCATAGCAAAGCTCAATCTAATTGGAAATTGAACTCTCTTAAACGGGAAAGGATATTTTTCTGTTTTGTTTGGTAAAATTGGTATCCTTGGTATAAAAACTCTATTTCCTTTATGATGGCCTACAGCTATTTCAGCATCGATAACATTGCGTTCAAACCTACGGCATATCAATCTAGTTCCATTAGATAATCCCTTAGAAGGATCAATATTCCTAAGCAAAATTATTGGACAGTTAACTTTCAGAATTAAGTGGTGTGGTGGATAACCATTGGGGGTCAATTGATTCAAAAACTCTTCTTCAAACATAAAATTTCCATCACTCTCGCTGGAGACACCCTCGTCACGACTAAAATAGTTCTTCTCTTCCCCGGGGAATTTACCAATTAGTATCTGATTAAGTTCATCAACAAATTGATTCTTTGGTGTAAGAATAGCTCTATCAACAACAAAGGACAAATCTTCTGAAAAGCTCTCAATATTTGGAAAAATAGCATCAATCAAGTTATGTACACTGAGTTCATCATCCCTAGAATCTATTAAAATGTTACATGGAAGCCTAATTTCATTTCCAATTACATTTAGTTCCATTTCCAACACGCAGTAAAAAATCACAAAAATTTGGATCTGTTTTTGCTCTCATATTTTGATGAAGAGTCAGAACCTCGAACTGAGACCATAAAAGAGATTTAACAAGTGAACAATTTTTTGTCTCCTCAAAAGTAGATTTAGGTACAACGGGTAACACTTGCCGAAAATCACGACCAAACACAACCACTTTGCCACCAAATATCTTATCATTGTTCATGAGATCTTGCAACATACGATCCAAAGCCTCCACGGAATGGCGTTTAGCCATGGATGCTTCGTCCCATATGAGTAATTCTGTTACGCGCAATAGTTGTGCCAGTCCACTTTGCTTACTTATGCTACACGTTAAGCTCTCATCGGCATCAATTGGTATTTTGAACCGCGAGTGAGCTGTCCGTCCACCGGGTAAAATTGATGCAGCTACACCAGACGTTGCAGTTGCAAGTGCAATCCGATGAGTTGATCTAAGAGTTGTCAAAAGTGCTCGATAAAGAAAAGTTTTTCCTGTTCCGCCAGGACCGTCTATGAAAAATGCTCCTGGTTTTTTTTCATTTATTCTACACATGATAGCATCATAAGCTTTTCTCTGTTCAAAATTAAGCATTGCCATTGAATGTAAATCAAAATCCGAAACTGGTATAGTTAATTCTTCCATTATTTCTCTGTTCGCTAATTCAGCAGGACTCAAAGAGAACGTTCCTGATGCTATATGATAGTCATCCAATTTTCTTCCCATTGATTCCAAAGTAGCATCAATGCTACGGAGAACCAATATCTTACTCAAAGAAGGAGACATCGTTGGATTTTGTAAAAAGTCCTCAGACATTGGCTCAACAAATTGTTGGAATAATTTTTTGGGGTCCACGGGACTACAATACACCAAGACAGTAGCAAACAGCCGCCTAAGACTCGAAGGCATATGAAAGCCCGACGCTTCAAATAAGCAGCTCTCAATAGTGGAATCACAATGAAGAAGCCCACGTAACAATGCTGCTTCTCTATAACTCGAAGCTACATTCTGATCAACTACAAGCAAATCATTAAATGAAGTAGGTCCTTTCACGTGATTAAGGAGGAGCCTCAAATAGAATCTCTCACCCTCAAATGGATTCACAGTGACAATTCTACCCAATGCTCTTCCTTGCTTTCGTGGAGTCCACATTCTATCCATTCTATTCCACACGTAGTGTTCAGGGTAATCCCTATAAAAATATTGCCTAGATGCTTCACTGGATCGATTCATTTCAAAAAATTCAGTTAACATTGTTCGCTGCAAAAATTTGTTCCTAGCAATAGCCTCCAAACTATCAGAAGATTTGAAACAAATAGTCTGTCTATCTTTTAAATTCAATTGAAGCGAAACAACATTTGGAACAATTTCATTCATGTCAAAGCTGTATATCCTCCATATTGCTTCAGGAGGACTTATCCAACGACCCGACTGAAACTGATTAATTTCATCGACTACCATTGCACTCTCATTGGTCACTATGTTGAAAGCAACCCGATCGTGTCCCTTATAAATATACTTATATATGTATTTAACAGCTTTTATTGTTGAACATATTTCCACGTTCAAGTGACAATCATATTTGGCCAGTAAATATGGATTATAAGGAATAACCCATGTGTTGTCCAAATCATGCCCTCGAACTCTAAGACAATCACTATTGTTCCGGCGCCTATAAATTGGATACGAATTTTTATCCTGTCTTGTTTGCTCACAAAAAACCTTTGGATAGTTATTCTTACAAGTTCCACTTTTCATGCAAACATTAGAAGAGTTTAATTGACCACATGGACCATGCATCATGTGACGGTGCACTGCACCACGTAAGTGTGGATTTGATTTTGGAGGGATCTCAGCAGAAACATAAGCATCGTATGCGGATGGTGAAATAATCTTTGCATTTTTTTTTAATATAATTAAAAAATGAACATGTGGAAGTCCCCTTTTTTGAAATTCCACAACATAAACATACCCAGCAACAGGACCAAATATTTCTTTTTTAAAGAGATCATGTTTCAGTTCCTCGAGCTTCGATCGAAATACTCGAGCAACTAAATCAGGCCTATTCTGAGCTTCCTCATTTTTAGAGAGGAGATTTTTTATCTCAGGCCACGAAGGGTTACAAGTCATTGTTATAAACAAATCCGGCTTACCCAATTTCTGGACAAGAGTCATTGCATCAGTAAACCTTCGACGCATATCCCTAGGTCCACCAATAAATGTTGCTGGGAGAATAACCCGACGACCCACTGATTCACCCCGCGTTTCTCCACGGGTAATACCATCAACCAAGCCCTCATACAGCTCAGCTCGTATGAGTTTCTGGTTAAGACGAAAAAAATCAAGGCGAGAACTCTCGAGTTTGATATAAATGTCGATGACAAATTGTTGAAAAAGCCGTCCACATCGAAGCAGCAGCGAAGGGGAATCCTTCCTCATTTGAAACTTGTAGCAATAATACTCCCTTGCAGAGACGTTCACACGTTGATGGCTTTTAGAACGTTCAAGCACTGAATTCAATTCAGTCAGGAAATGGAAGTATAACTACGATTAAATTTAATGCAGCAACAAAAAGAGAGAAAATAACATAGATAGGTAAATTCTTATCATAAGAACCAATTACCTTCTAATTCTGTTGCAATCACTTCCTCAATTGAAGTAACACCATGTACATTAACTATCTCATCATTGAGATAAACTTCACTTCTACATACCTTATGAACTCTCTTGATTCCAGTATGCCAACCATTCTCCCCACGTGGAAATAGGATAGGATACTGTAGAGGATCATAACAACCAAAAAAATAGTTGACTCTATGTTTACTATCTTGATGAGTATGAACAACTATATCACGATGACTGGAAGAATCAGAATCACCATTTTCTGGCCAAATAGCAGCAACCTGAGATACAGTAGGAGAATTGCAGACACGCTGATCTAACCCTGCATTATTTTTTATAACAATCGTTTGGTTCTCTAAATCAGGTATAGAAGCAAGAGATCGAAGGAAAACTGCATATGGATTTAATCGAAGCATGGACATGATTAAAGCAACGACAGAAGGTTTAACTCTTTCTGACTGTACCAATCGATTCTCCAATTCATGATCCGTATCATAAAAATACAATTGAAGATAAGACGGTGAACCATTTGATGGAATAAGTTCATCAATATAATGATAAATCTGACCCTGAACTCTAAATGTGTAAACACCATTATTTCGCTTACACAAGCCACCATCAAATGTGATACCTAATGATGTAAAAGAAAAGACACTGTTGTAAGGTCGTATATATGTCCTAAAAGTCACAGGATTTGGCTCATTGGACGTCAGTAAATAGACAAGTTCAGGTGGGGGTTCACTGCATGCAAGCTTAATTTTGCCCTCTGAACAGCAGAAACTCTTTGTTTCACGATGAAAACGAAACGCTCCACAATACTGGCACGGACGTTCATTTGGAAGTATATAACATTCATCTGGAACGGGTAGGAGTGGCATAACCAGAGCACTTAGATGGCCACCCACTGTAGGTCGAATACTCGAGCTACAAAAATGATTAAACGAAGAAGAGACACTTCCACAGGCAGCTTCACCACGTTCATGGGCCAACGATGATGAACCTAATACCAAACACAGATGATAACCCCACCAATAAATAACACAGGTCTATAAAATCAAAATGAAAAAACTATTCAGAAAAAAATCAATTTAAACAATACCATATTCACAAGTATCAACAGGTACAGCAGACACCTGGTTCTGACCACCAATCTCTATTCTACGCCTTTTATTTCCTTTATACTTGCTTACTACAGCGGGATCACCTACATGCATTAGAAATCATTGAAGCACGAAGTGAAAAAAAAAAATTCCAACTAACGTCGCTAAAAAGGTCAAAGCATTCCACGAGAGCAAAGTGCTTACATTCTTGCGAGAACCTATCTCTCGCATACCTCTGTTTCTCATATAGTCGTTTCCTACCCTTTTTATCAATGGCCGAACTGTTCATCTCTTTTGCTAGCAAAAAGTAACAACCACAATTCAATAAATTAAACATTAAGCATAAACTGTAAAAGGGACTTTCATTGGGACACTTCCGTTTACTGTTGCATGTGCCGTTTTGTTTTGCTGCATGTGCTGTTTTTTTATATACATGCACACACATACCAAAGATGCTTTCTAATTGACCCACTTTTTAACAGAAATATGTATCTTCATACCATGTTTTACATTCAAAACTCGACCGCAAGCCTTGAAAACGCCACTGTCTGCACCTCCTTCGCTGTCTCTGTCCCGGGATAAATGAAAGGAAATGACCTGAACCTCTCGAGCAAGAAATCTTTCTCACTCGCCTTTCTCCTCCCTCCTTCGTTGTCTCTTTCCTCCACCCTTCACCCTTCACCCTCCACCTCTGATGCGAATGAACCTGTTAGTGTGCAGGTCTGGCAGGACATGTCCCATCCCAAGCCGTTTGCTTGGGCAATACACCCCCATTTTATCACTCGAACCACACACGCCCTGAGTGTCCCACGAATACGAAGCCCCTAAACGGCGCCGTTTTGGTCCCAATGGCATTGCCCAAACCAAACGGCACTTACATGAGTGCCCAGCCAAGGAAATAGAGAAGTGCCCCGTCAAAAGCAAACCTTGCCTTTTCGAAGCCAGAGTTCCATCCACAACCTGCCCTCCACCATACCGTTCGCAGTACAGCCAGAACCTCACAGGACAGGAACACACCATACCGTTCGCAACAAAGCTTCCTCAACACTCAACCACACACGCCCTGAGTGTCCGACGGAAAAAACCCAATTTGCCACACCTAAACGGCGCCGTTTTTCGCCCAATGGCATTGCCCAAGCAAACCACACTTACCAGAGTGCCCACCCAAGGAAACAGAGAAGCGCCCCGTCAAAAGCACATAACAGGACAAAAAAATTCCGCTCTTCGTTGTCGTGTAGCGTGGAAGGCAAACCTTGCCTTTTAAGGGAAAGATATAGAGGCTTGACTCTCATTTATTAAAAAAAAACCTACACTATTCACATCATTTATTGAAGCTATTACTCTCAAACTCTCTTCATTCATTACTTCTCTTTGAGAACAAATCTGAGCTATTGTTGTTGAGTATTTGAGTGATCATTAGTTCATCTTGTATTTATTACAAATCTGCTTTGTGAAGCATTTATTGTATTATCCTCCATTCATCTTGTATTTATTGTGAGATTGTAAGGGTTTTGAGAACTCTTGTGGGTGAGTTGTTTCCACCTTGAAAGTAGATAAGTGTAAAGGTTTCTCCATCTTGAAGGAGTATTGATAGTGGATTAAAACTCTCGACGGATTTGAGGCGTGGATTTAGGCGGAGACCGAACTACGTAAATCGTTGTGTTTGAATCTCTCTAACTCTCTCTTTATTTCAAGTTATTTATTTGTTACTTGTTTTATTGAGTTATTGTTTAATCTTGCATTCTATCTATCTAAAATTTAAATTTGCAAAAATCATGTATCCGATTTTTGAAAAGATTTTTATTTGCCTATACTTTATTCACCCCCCTCTAGAGTATATTTTGGGCCAACAGTATATATGTATAAAAAAAAATGGAAGTACAATGAAGTTTAAAGACTTTAGATACAAATGTATAGATAAAATGTAGTTGTGTTTGAAGTCAAAGGTCTTTAAATATACATTTGTATGTAAATGAGGATGGTTTTGGATATACAGATATAAATGTATATATGTTAAACGAAAAATAGTTTTCACATAGCTAGATGGTTTTTGTAGATTTATTATCATGGGTAAATGTATACACACTGGTTGATATAAACTTGTGAAGGTTCTACTCTTCAATTTTTTTTCAAAAGCTGAATACACACAACTAGTTGTATACATGTCATATTGATTATGAGTTGGGTGTTGGGTATAATTGTATTTTGGTATGATGGGTGTAAGGAAATATGTTCATATGATGTATACATGAATACTAGAAAAACGAAAATACAATGAAGTTGAATAACTTTAGATACACATGTATAGATAAAATGTCGTTGTGTTCGAAGTCGAAGGTCTTCAGATATACATGTATATCTAAATGAAGATCGCTTTAGATGTATATATATACATGTATATCTGTTAAACGAACTTTGAACTAGAGAATTTATAGTCTCTGTTTTACAGATATACATGTATATTTGTAAAACGGTCACCTTTGGGCAACGAAATTAAATCAAAACTAAAGTTGGACAACAAACATACCTTTCAACACCGTTTGATTAAGAAAGTTGTAGCAACAAAGAATAAAAGATGCACAAAACGGAACCTTTAAATACCGTTTCTTCACAACACACAAGAAAAAGATGCAGCCTCTACCGTTTTGGTTTAGAATATGAAATCTGGAAAATATTTAATCTCAATTCAAATTCAAAAAAAAACTTACCATATCCAAAACACATTCAGCATATATTTCAAATAAAAAACGTCCATAAATATTTAATTTAAAATAAGAAAATATAGAGAAATTGAACATCTTGCTTAAATTAAGGAATGAGGGTATAATAGACAATTTAAAGTACTAGTTGACTTTATATTTGACCTGTAAGGGGCTATTGGTATAGAATCATATTCATTGGACTCCTTGATAAATAAGATCATATTTAGGGTCCTTTTGATCATTTTCTCAATTGTATAGGAATTGAAACCAAGAATAGCTCTCACATTTATGGTAAGATGTGTAAGATATTAATGGAAGAAAATAATAAATTTCATAATTTGAAATACTTATATCATAGGGACTAAACAAAATCCCCCATTCAAAAGTGTTTGTACAGGAACTCAACGAAACTGCAAATAAAGGGCATGAATGAAACATACTCACCGAATCTTGCAGACTATTGATGGCTAGTTCCTTAAGGGAAGAAGATGGTGGAGTTATATGCTAGGGCAAAAAATGGAGATACCATTGATGCTATATATAATGGATAAAATGGAGGATCAATGCAAGATCTTATTCAAGACTCAAAAGAGTACGTATACCATAATTTTATAAAAAAAAAAAAATTTATCGATCGGGATCAATATTCATATGTGTAGGGAGCTAATAAAGTTTGATATTGGTAAGCTTTTCACTTGATTTTTTCAAAGTTTTGTCTTGGTTGTTTTTTTTTTTTTTTTTTTTTCTTGCCTGAAATCATGTTTGTGTATAATTGGGAATTGAATGGGGCCGTTTATTGCACAATTTGACGATTGTTTGTGAATTTTTGAATGCGGGAGAAATCATGAAAAATTGGGGTTTTTTTTTTTTCTTTTAATTATTGTCCTTTAAAATTTGGTTGTACATAGTATATGAAACAATAGACAATGCATTGTAGTTATTTTACATAGGGATGATTTTCTTTTTCCAATGATGTTGTTTTCGTTTGATTTTCTTTTTAATTCGTCCGTGCATAAAGTTGGTCACATTTGGATTGTGAAACAGTGCTCAATTCATAAATTTTTGGCTGTAAATTTATAACTTTTGTAAAATGCCAATTAATTATTTTTAGTGAAAAGTTGGAAAATATGTGGGATTAAATTTAGTTAAACAAATTTAGTAAAAAGTTGGGAAAAGATATTGGATTCGAGTTCATGGAAATGCATGGATACCCATTTGTTAATATTGGAAATTTGGGGACTTTTATCGCTTGGCAAAAAAAAATGTAGTTAAAAAAATGTAAAATAAATACATGAAGTTTGTTATTATTCATAAACTTGAACCAAATAATTAACAAAAATTAAAATATTTTGAGCACTTAAAGATCAAATCATAGATTCAACAATTTTGTGGGATTTGGATTTGGGTTAAAAAAAAAAAAAAAACAAATTCTCCAATTTCTTCATAGTTTACAAAATCAATTGTTTTGAAAAAACACAAAACTGAGACAAACACTCGATGTGTGGCTTTTTAAAAGTTTCCTAGTTTGGTTTGCCGTTCAAGTAGTTGAGTAAAGTTACACACAATTGAAGGGGGCTTGTTTTTAATGCAGAAACTTAAATCTTAAAAGTCATGTTTGAACATGATAGTACATTGACCGATAAAAAAGCCCTATATTTAGTATTTACTGCCCTTATAAAGAAAAAAATTGAAAAAAGAAAGCCGTTATAAGTTAACAAAATCTATTAGTCCGTATTTTACATGAATCACAATCTTTAAATAAAAAGTTAATCCAAGAAACTATGGGCCTATTTACTTCATGAAAATTTTCGCAATTTTCATTTTCATTTTTAATAAAAACATAAAACGGTCTAAAAAACGCATTTACTTGTAAAAAATGAAAACTATTTTCAAGAAAATGAATTTAGTTTTTAAGAATATGTGAAAACATCAAAAAGACGTTTTTTGTAATTTCACGAAAACTGAAAACAAGGATTATTTCGTGGCAATGCTTATATAAACATGGAAAAATATATGTAGACCAACTGTAAAACCAAAAAATAAAAATAATAAAACATATAGAGATAATATATAGTTTTAGTAAATGCAATTACACTATTTTTAGATTTTTAAAACAGTTTTAATTTTTGCAAAGTAAACATATTTTCTAAATTTTGAAAACTGAAAATGAAAACTGTTTTTAAAAAAATTTCACAGAAAATAAAAAATTGTAAAAAAATTCACGAAGTAAACGGGCCCTATTGAACCCCATTAATAATTTGAACAAAACCAATTAAAATTTTGACAGGCATTTGAACTATCCAAACTCGAAATTTGTTCCATTATCAATCTATTGGTTAAAAGACATTACTTAGTATCAGTATTCTCAAAGTAAGGTTTATTATTCACACTACTATTAAAAAAGATATTGCATAGCATTTAGTCTTGTGAAAGTAAGGTTTTGTTTGAGATGAATTGAATAGAATGTAAATTTTTGATATATCTATGTAATCGTCATAGACTTTTTATCTATGCATTCTCTCAAGAAGCTAAAAAGTAAAAGAAATTAATATAAGAAGATTTCAGAAGGAATGAGATAAGATATATTTTAACATTCAATATTGCATGTAGTGTCTTCTCATAAAAAAGAAAAAGAAAAAAGAGGTATGTCCCCTACATCAGATTGAGTTAGGTAGAATACAAATTCGAGTGTATATACTATTCAACAATTCTATATCACCCGACATTTTAACCCAAAATTAAAAACCACCCTAACGTGTCGTGGTTTGAGTGGTGTATGAAAAAGAGGGAAGAAATTTGAAAGAATAAACCTCACCACTCAAAGCAGGACACATCAGGGTGGTTTTTAATTTTGGGTTAAAGTGTCGGGTGATATAGTATTTTTCTATACTGTTGCAGTCCATTTGGATTGAGAGAGTTGGGGAGAAGAGAAGAGAATAGAAAAAATTTAAAATTCCATTGTTTGGCAAACCAAAATAGGAGAGAAAGGAAGGGAGGGGAAGAGAAAATGGATAGAAAGTGGGGAGAAAAGGGCTCAATATTCTTTCTCCAAATTGGAGAGATATTTTACTACATTGCCATTTCTCTCCCTTGTTTAGCTTTTATTTCTTTTTAGGGTTTAATACTAAAAGGACCTTGATATCATAGGCCTTTACCAATAGGCTCCCCATAATATAGCAGCTAATAAATCCAATTCTCTCTCATAGAAGTGGAAAAAAAATGCCCTTTACATGTATGCATTAAAATTGGCATACAAGCTTACTTTTTCAGTTTCCCTTTTTCAAGCCGCGCATATAGGAAATTGAATGTTTATGGGATAGTTGGCTCACATAACACGTTCCAACATTTCAGGGGAAAGTTTATAGGGTAAACGGCCAGCGACACCATTCTTTTAAGAACCAGAGACTGACGGCGACACCATTTCGGCATGAAGACCAAGCGACCGACGGTGGCGATGAGACCATCCACCGTGGTTTCGAAGGGAAAGAAGG
Organism: Hamamelis virginiana; assembly: GCA_017140935.1. Taxonomy (NCBI): domain Eukaryota; kingdom Viridiplantae; phylum Streptophyta; class Magnoliopsida; order Saxifragales; family Hamamelidaceae; genus Hamamelis; species Hamamelis virginiana. Next base: position 567,142 of record JAESVK010000353.1, on the reverse strand, counting down.
CTGCGACAGATAAGACAAGTAAGTATTAGGGATTTTTTTTTTTCATTTTTGTTGGTTTTTTTACCCTATTATTTGAATTTTTTGCATTCCTTTGATTGTTTTAGGCTGATAAGTTACATATGTACACATTATTAGTGATTTCACTTCAACTAACATTATTAGTAAAGTATACATTATTAGTTATTTTACCTCAACTATCAAATCACTCATTTAAACATGATATACACATATATGAACCTAATAATATTGTATACATGAATCATAATCTATTTGTAAAATCAAAGAGTCATGCAAGTAATGTAAATTGAAGAGTTATCTTTTGATTAATATGTTTAATCAGAAAAAAAAAGCTTTCCTATAGAATTTTTTACACGATTAATTTGTTTATTAGGATACCTTAAAGATCTTTTATCTAAACCTTCAGTTCTATGTAACTCTAAAATTTGCCCCTAGCTTTGATTTCTAAGACATGGTTCATGTATACATACAAGTTACTCGATCTCTATTTCTTATAGTGTGGACACCCCATTTTCACAAATAATTTTATTATATGTTTATGCAAATGATTAACTTGAAGAGTTGATCATTTGGTAGAGAATTGGATTTGTGAAGACCAAGTTTCCCAAACTGCCATTCTTGGAGAAGAGGGATAGTTCATTATTTCATGCGTACATTTGAATTGGAATCAATCCATTTGTATTGCATTTGACTTTTGAGGTATCTTAGAATATCCCTGTAAATTTTCATGTCATTTTGATGAGAGCTCGATAAGTAATTAGGGTTTTTGCGACTTGAATGGCATTTTCGTCATTTTTCTCGTATAATTTCCGAATGATCTCCGAATTCGAAACGGATTATTTTATGGATTTTATATGGATGTGTGGAGTGTGTTTGGAGCATCAATTGAACTTTTGAATGGATGGGATGGATTCGCCCAAAATCGATCCTACGGGCGAGAATGAGTCAAACTAGGGTTTTATTCAAATTGACCGTGAATTGGTCATTTTCACCAAAATCAAAGATTGTAAAAATATTTTTTCAAGTACCAATTTCATAATAAAACCATGTTTTTAGAAGTGGTTCAAGCCTTGATCAATTTTATAAAACAAGGAATTGTCATATGACCAATTTTGGCACAACCGAGTCAATTGGCTAGCTTTTTGCTAAAACCTTTGACCATGGTCAAGCATTTTTGACCCAAAACCCTTCTAAAAATGTAGAGGATCAAAGCACGGTCGTTTTGATAACTGGATCATCGAATTTTGATCAAAATTGAGCAAGATATGGTCAAAATATGAAGATCCCTTGAAAATGGGAGAAAATATGGAAGGTCACACTTGGTGACCGTCCTAGTTAGGATGGCCAACCGTCTAGCCCAGGACGACTAGCCACCAGGATGGTCGACCTCATTTTGTTAGTTTGGAAAGTTTGAGACTTTCCCACCCATTTTGCCCGATTTTGTTCGATTTTTTGGAATAAATTTGAATGTATTTCAGCTTGCAAACCCTAGGATGAATGATTCTAAACCCTAGGATGAATTTTAGGTGGATCAATCCCAACCATTCAAGGTTTTTCAACCCTAACTCTATAAATACACTTTGATAGAGTTAGGGCAAAGGGGGGAAGAGGCTGTACCTTAGAATTTCGTTTTTGATTTGTCATTTTGAGGGAGAACCAGAGGCTAAGAGGTGAGGGAGAGGAGAAGAATTCAAAGCTAGAAGCTTAAATGAGATTTGCTAAGAAGAAAGAAAAGAGGTAAGTCATCTATACTAACTCTTTTCATTTGATTTTCATGTAAATCAGCCATGTTATAGTAGAACTTAGTTCATCTTTGTGTGAGATGAACTAACTTCTATTTTTTATGAGTTTTTTTTATGCATGTTAGAATAGGTTTTTCTTTCTTATTATGTTAGTATGCATGATAGGGTAATAGTAGTATATGTTTGGATTATATTATTTGTGTTATTCGTTTGCATATTAGGATGGGATGTAGTTCATTTTTTTTTATATAGGATGTAATATATTTGTGTGGTTAGAAATATGTAGGTTTGGTTAAATAGTTATTTGTTAGCAAGCATGTTAGGATGTCTTTCATTATGATTTTATGTGAGTAGATGTGTTTAGGGTTAGTTCCGTTATGATTTTATGTGAGTAGATGTGTTTAGGGTTAGTTTTGTTATGATTTTATGTTAGTAATCCTATTTAGGATGTCTTTTGGTATGATTTTATGTGACTAATATGCTTAGGATGAGTCTTTTGTTATCATTTTATGTATGTGAGCATGCCTAGAGTAAGTGTTGATATGTTACGTAATTGTTGAAATCTTATGGTGTTCATTTGATAACCATATGATATTAATGATTATATGAGTATGTTAATACATTATTTTGACATGCGATGGGTCTTGAGTCTTTATTTTTCATGTTTTTATATGATTATTTAAACGCTTGACATGGATTTGATGGTTTAGATATATAAAATGTGTACGAGGGAGCGTGCAAAGGTAAGATCCTTCCCTTGTGTTTAAAATAATCATTTAAAGCATATTTTTTGTTAGCTTTTTTATTTGTTTTTGCATGGTAATTTAGTCGAGCATGTTAGATTGTATGTTACGATGTTTATTTGTCATTCTCATGAATTAATAATGATTTTTAGACTATTTTAAACATGTATTCAAATCTGTCCAGCTTTGAATATATGTTTTAAGTGGTTTAATTAACATTTTTAAGCCATATTTTTGCATGATTCTGTTGTTATAGTATATTCATGTAGGATGCATGCTAGGTCATTGTCACGATTTTTGTTTCTTTTTTTAAAGATTTTAGAATGCTTTAAGGTTCGTATTCAAATCTGTCCAGATTTGTTTATGTCCTTAAATCACTTCTAAAAATTATTTTAGGACCAAATCCAACTTAGAAATATGCTTAGGTTCATATAGTTTAATTAGTATGCATTTAGGAGCATTTTCATGCATGGTTAGGATTAATTTAATGAATATTTGTTTAAATTCCAGCATGCATTACATTAGTGTTTTAGGACTCTAGATTAACTTTAGGGTTAGTTAGAGACCCAAGGATGAGGAAGGTCACTTGACCTTCCCTGGGACTGTCCTTTGTTGTAAAAATCTTTATCTGAATTGAGTGTTATAATTGATTTAAGAGTTTATCTCCGAGGGATTTTCTAAAAAGGTTTTTAATGTGATTTTTATGAAATAAATATAATTTCCATGAAAGATTTGATTATTAAATGATTTTTCAAAAGAATTTGAAATGTTTTTTAAAATTTTTATCTTGGGATAAGATTCCTCCCAATACGATTTGTTTTCTTGAAATATCTTTGAAAAAGATATTCAATTGGAATTGAATTCTAAATATAAGAATTATTTAGAATATTTGGATTTTGTGAAAGTCTTTTAATTTGAGATGATTTCAAATAAATAATTCAAACGGACAAAAACTCTCGAAGCTAGAGTCTTGAATTAAGTTGAAATACTTTTGATGATGTGGTTGATTACAATAGGAGAGTCCTAGGGTAGTCGAACTACGTGGACTTTGATACTTGCTAGGTAACACATGTAAGTTACGTAGGCGCTAATTGAAGAGCTAGCGTTCTTTTCACTTGAGCATTTATCTTCTCATTTTGGATGGCCTCTAATTCCTTCTTCATTGTCGTTTCATGAGTAATGAGAGAACCTAAAAGCTCATCAATGTCCATCTCTTCAATGTCTTTTGCTTCTGAAATGGCGAGGACCTTTGGACTCCATGAGGTTGGTAGAGAATTGAGTAACTTTGAAATAATGTCGTCATTAGGATAAACTTTTCCTAAAGCCTTCAATTCATTCAAAAGATTAGTAAAACGAGTAAACATATCACGAACTTTTTCACCTTCATTCATTTTAAATAACTCAAAATTTTGCTTAAGTATTAGAGCTTTGGAGCGCTTAACTTGCTTGGTACCTTCGTAGGTGACCTCGAGCTTTCTCCAAATTTCTTGTGCGGTAGCACAAGCTGAAACTCTATTGTATTCACTCGCATTTAAAGCACAATACAAGACAGTTTTAGCCTTTGAATTAATTTGAAGAATTCTCATGTCCTGGTCGGTCCAATTATCCATAGTTTTGGGAATTTCTTTCCCATTTTCATCTATTTTGAAAACTTTTTGATTTCCTTGAACAATAACTTTCCAAATTCTTAGTTCATAGGATTCAATCCAGTTTTGCATTCTTTTTTTCCAGAAACCATAATTTTCACCATCAAAGAGTGGAGGTCGGTCGGGGTTTGTTCCCATTTGGTTTGCCATTGATCTTTAGCTCAACAAATAATATAATGAGCACTTGCTCTGATACCAATTGTTGGCCCAAAATATACTCTAGAGGGGGGTGAATAGAGTATTGGCAATTTAAAAACTAATTTAAAAATGGGATAGAGTGTTTTTGAAAACTCAAACTTTTAATAACTAGAATGCAAGATTAAATCTAAACTCAGCAAAATATAAAGCAAGTAAATAAATTTAAATGCAAGAGATAGAGTTAGAGTTAGAGAAATTCAAACACAAGAATTTTAACGTGGTTCGGTCTCCGCCTACGTCCACGCCTCAAGATTTCCGTCTCGAGGATTAATCCACTATCAATCTCACTTCCGGTGGAGATTCAAACTTTTACACAGCTTTTTTTCACAGTGGAAGACTCTCACAAAACAAGGTTTATACAAAACCTTAAACTCATAAGAAATACAAGTGAATATGGATGACCACCAATATGATTCTCAACAACACTAAGAATACATCAAATACGCTCTCAATAATATCTCTCAAAGATTTAAACTAATTTGCTCATAGAGAGAAATACAGGAATTGAATCACTCAAAAATGATGAACACTTGTAAGCTGCAATAGTGTATGTAATTGAATGTTCAATTAAGCTTCATGGCAAATGTATTTATAGCCTTAGAAATCAGCTATACGTTGGAGCGTCTAGGAGGAGCGTCTAGGAGGAGCGTCTTGGCAATCTGCAGATTCAAACTGGTTTGAAAAATGCAACAAATCCGTTTGGAGGTGCAGCCATGTTTGAATCAGCATTCACAATGTCAAATGTTTCAGCAGCAGCTTTGACAATTACTCCAACAGCAACCTGCCAACTATTCCTGCAGAACATTTATTTACAATGTAAATAAGGAAGTACCCCCCATTTGGATTCAATGGAAAATACTAGAAAATCAAATTCCCAATAAATCAAAATGTAGAAAATCAATTTTAGTACAAAAAATAATTTTCGTCAACAGTGTCAAAAATTGATCTATCGAGTAGGGTATTATATACCACGTATAAAAGCTCCCTTAAGGCTGTACTCAGTTAATGAGTATATAGGGATCAATTACCGCCAAAAATTATTTTGGAAAACTCAGTATATCAAAAATTCATTTTTCATACTTAGCCAAATTTTTCATAGGGAAAATCATTTTTCTGGGAATAGTAACATGTTCAACACTTGAGCCTCCAATTCATGGATTTTGTTGTCCATTTGTTTGCTCCTGTCTATCTTGAAAATCTGTTTTACAAATTTAATATTTAAGCACAAGATATTTGGATAACGCAGCGGCAAATGTTTGTTATCATTGAAACCATATAACATATGCTGGATTGGAACCATTTATGCTAACAGTTTCCTTATTCCTTAAAAATAAGATGGCGACTCCTTTGTTTGTGTTTCTAAAAATCCCTAATCACGCCCAGTGATGACGTGGACAAGCGACCCCAAAAGGCTGGTCCACATATAGCTGAGTCCCTATTTCAGTTTCTTATAGCTGATCTCTGTTTTTTGTTTCTTATAAAATGAATAATGTATACATTTTTTTTTTGAATATGATAAAAGAGATGATGCTGATGATTGATGTGAAGTGATTTACTTATATCTACGAGTCTTTGGGAACATATAATTGACGTGAAGTGATTAACTTATATCTACAAGGCTTTGGGAACATATAATTAGAAGAGAAAAAATTGTAGGTGGAGATTTACCTGTTTGTAATATCACGCCGGAGAAGATGGAGTAACGGCAAAGGAGAGCTAAATCACGCCGGAGAAGTTTAAAGCCCGGAAGAAATAGAACAAAACACCAAAGCAACGGATTCACTTTCCAGGAAAAAATCCAGTAAGCTCACCTCAAAGTTTAATATTGCCAGGTGTGAACCAGCCAACCTGGATCGGGAGGCCCTCTCGTTCACTTTTTGGGGGGTGTTTATCTTAAGTGGATTGTGGATGATGTTTATCCGTCTCGATTTATCCTTCTCTATTATCCTTCTCTATTATCCACATTTATCATTCTCTATTATCCACTCAAGATAGGGTTTTGAAAAAGGATAAGAGTTTGTAAAAACTAGGAGTCGCCACCATATTTTTAGGGAACAAGGAAACCACAAAAAGAGTTTTAATTTTAATAAAACATTGACCCCATATTTTGGAAAAGCATGGTCTTTTGAATCAAAGTTGGATTCGGGGGCTAGGTTACGAAGTGGGAAGGTTCCAAGGAACTCCTTGTAGGCACCCACTTCGCCCTAATTAAAGGTCTCCTAATTAGATTTGGGCTTTATCAAAATCTTATCAAAATAATCCTAACATATCTAATCAACCACAAAATATGAATAATAATATATAGTACAAAAGTATACACAATCCTAAGGATCTTAGGAGACTAGAAGTCAACCTAAGATTGGACTTGCGTCCTATTGACTACCTACGTACCTTATCAATTGCTTGACAAAGATCAAAGTCCACGTAGTTCGATTACATAGGACTCTCCTATTGTAACAAACCACATAATCGTAGATATTCTATCTTATCTTGGACTCTAGCTTCGAGAGTTTGAGTTTGATCAAAACACTTGTTATGAGAGATGGAATTTCATTCCATTTTGAATTCTTTCAAAATCACTTTTAGAATTGTTCTCGACGTAGTTACCTAGGTAAAATAGAACTCTATTCTTATTTTAATTCTTACAACAAAGAAGAATCCTAAGTGGGATCAAGTGACCCCCCTAATCCTAGGGTTTCTAACTAATCCTAGGTTAGTCTGGATACCTAAAACACTAAGGTATGCATGCTAGAATTTCTGGAAAATAAATAAAAAATATAATCAAGAATGCAAACAATGCATGAAAATGTCCTAAATGCAAATCTAAGTTAGGTATGGGAACCTAGGCATATTTCTAAGTTGATTTAAGCCTAAAAAATGAGTTTTAATGCACTTTTAGGTTACTTTAAATCCATTGACAGATTTGAAAGTAATCTTAAAGTGTATTTAAAACTCTAAAACAAATAAAAGAAATGGTGAAGAATGCATTAAATGCAACCTAGTATGCATACTAAACTTTCATCAAAAAATGGCATTTAATCACAATGGAAGGGGCTCACCTTTGCATGCTTCCTCGAACACATTTTTATATATCAATCAAACATCCCAAATGATAAAAATAAATCATGATAAAAATAATACTAATTCTTAACTTGAATAAACTAACAACCTAATATGAATAATACAAATCTATCTAGCATGTGATTGTGAACACCCCATTTTTACCAATTATTTATACCATATGTTTATGCAAATGATCAGCTCGAAGAGTGGATTATTTGGTGAGGAATTCGCCTTGTAAAGACCAAACTACCTAAATTGCCATTTTCTGAGGAAAATGACAATTCATTATTTCATGTGTACATTTGGATTGGAATCAACCCATTTGTATTGCATTCAACTTTTGAGGTGTTTTAGAACATCCCTGTAAATTTTCGTGGCATTCTGATGAGAGCTCGATAGGTAATAAGGTTTTTGCGACTTGAAGGGCATTTTCGTCCTTTTTCTCGTATAATTTCCGAATGACCTCCGAATTCGAAACAAATTGTCTCATGAGGTTTATATGGATGTGGGGAGTGTATTTGAAGTGTCAATTGAGCCTTTGAATGGTTGGGATAGATTCGTCCAAAATCGATCCCACGGGTAAGAATGAACTGAATTAGGGTTTTATTCAAATCGACCGTGAATTGGTCATTTTTACCAAAATTAAAGATTTTCAAAACATGTTTTCAAGTACCAATTTCATAGTAAAACCATGTTTTTAGAAGTGGTTCAAGCCTAATTGATCAATTTTACAAAACAAATAAGGGTCATATGACCAATTTTGACACAACCGGGTCAATTGGCTAGCTTTTTGCTAAAACCCTTGACCATGGTCAAGTATTTTTAACCAAAAAATTTTCTAAAAATGTGAAGGATCAAAACACGGTCGTTTTGAGCCCTGAACCATTGAATTTGAATGAGATTTGACCAAAATATGGCCAAAATACGAAATCCTATTGAAAATGGGAAAAATTGGGAAAGTCACTAAGGTGACCGTCCTAGCTAGGACGGCCATCAGGATGGTCGAGCTAATTTTGTTCATTTTGGAAAGTTTGAGGCTTTCCCACTTGTTTTGGCCGATTTAATTCGATTTTTTGGAATGAATTCGAACTTGGTTCAGCTTGCAAACCCTAAGAGGATTGATTCTAAGCCCTAAGATGGATTTTAGATGGATTAATCTCCACCATTCAATGATTAAAACCCTAACTCTATAAATACACTACTATAGAGTTAGAGAGAGGGAGGTTCACAAAGAGTGAGAGAATTCTAGGGTTAAAGAGGAGGCTACAGATCTGGTTCTTACACCATTGAAGGAGAGAACTAAGGTGGAGAAGGAAGGAGAATGACTCAAGGCTTGGAACTTGAAGGAGGTGTGCAAAGAAGAAAGAAGAGAGGTAAATCCTCCATACAAACATTTTGTATGAGTTTATTTTGTATAAGTTTATTATGCATGTTAGAATAGGTTTCTTTCTTTTTCTTATTTATGTTAGTATGCATGAATAGGATTAGCTTCGTTGTGATTTTATGTAAGTATGCATGATTAGGGTTAGCTTTTTATGATTCTATGTGAGTAAGCTTGATTAGGGTTAGTATTGCTATGATTGTATGTTTAGCAAGCATGTTTAGGGTTAGGTTCATTATGATTCCATGTGAGTATGCATGATTAGGGTTAGTATTGCTATGATTTTATGTGAGTAAGCATGTTTAGGGTTAGTTTCATTGTTATCCTATGTAAGTAAGCATGATTAGGGTTATCGTTATGATTTTATGTGAGTAAGCATGTTAGGGTCAGTTTTTGTTATGATTTTATGTTTAGGATGAGTCTTTTGTTGTTATTTTATGTATGCGAGCATGCTTAGAGTAAGTGTTGATATATTACATAATTATTGGAATCTTGTGGTGTTCATTTGATAACCATATGATATTAATTGTTATGTGAATACGTTGATGGATTATTCTTGATATGTGATGAGTCGTGAGTCAATTTTTATGCTTTTTATGATTGTTTGAATACTTGATATCGATTTGATGGATTGAATACATAAATTGTGTACGAGGGAGCGTGCGAAGGTAAGATCCTCCCCTTATGTTTAAAATAATTGTTTAAAGCATTTTTGTTGTTAGTTTTTTTATACGTTTTGCATGGTAATTTAATAGAGCATGTTAGATTGTATGCTAGGGGATTTATTTGTCATTTTTTATGGATTAAAGATGATTTTTTAAGCTACTTTATGTATGTATGCAAATCTGTCCAGATTTAAATACATGTTTTAAAGTGGTTTAATTAACATTTTTAAGTCATATTTTGCATGATTCTTGTAGTAGTTTCATAGTATATTCATGTAAAAAGCATGCTAGGTCACCTTCACATTTTTGTTTCTTTGTTTTCATGGTTTTTAGAGTAGTTTAAGGTTCATATTCAAATCTGTCCGGATTTGTTTATGTCCTTAAATCACTTCTAAAAATTATTTTAGGGCCAAATCCAACGTAGAAATATGCTTAGGTTCACATAGTATAATTAGTATGCATTTAGGAGCATTTTCATGCTTTGTGGAATTGATTTGGATGCATATTTGTTTAATTTATTTAAAATTCCAGCATGCATTGACATTAGGATTTTAGGGTTTTAGACAAACTTTAGGGCTAGTTAGAGACCCTAGGCTTAGGAAGGTCACTTGACCTTCCCTAGGACTGTCCTTTGTTGTAAAGACTGCTATCAGATTTGAGTATTTCAATTGATTTAAGTGTCTATCTTCAAGAGCTTTTCTAAAAATGATTTTGATATAATGTTTATGAAATAAACATGATTTTATGAGAGATTTGAATATTAAATGATTTTCAAAAGAATTTGAAATGTTTTAAGATTTTTAAATTGGAATGAGATTCCTCCCGATATGATTTGTTTTCTTGAAATATCTTTGAAAAAGATTTTCAATTGGAATTGAATTCTAAAGATAAGAATTATTTAGGATATTTGGATTTTATGAAAATCTTTTTAATTTGAAATGATTTCAAATAAATGATTTTAAATCAATAAAATACTGTCGAAGCTAGAGTCTTGAATTAGGTTGAATACCTTTGATGATGTGATCGATTACAATAGGAGAGTCCTAGGGTAATTGAACTACGTGGACTTTGATACTTGCTAGGTGATACTAGTAAGTTACGTAGGTGCTAATAGGGCTCAAGTCCGCCTTAGGATGCCCGTAGGGTATTATAGGTTATTAGGGTTTGTTTGTATATTTTTTTATTATTAATATAACTAATATAGATAATGCATTTATATCACTACTTTATTGGTTGATTTAGATTATTTAGGATTGTTTGTAATAAGAAATTTAAATAACCCAAATAAATTAGAATTTCTTTAATTAGGGCGAGGTGGGTGCCTACAAGTGAAAGCTTGGAACCTTCCCACGTCGTAACCTCGCCCCCGGATCCAACTCTGGTTTGTAGACTGTCTTTTCATTGAAAATGGAGTTTGTTTTGTTTTGATTTTAAAAATAAAATATTTTTCATGGTTTCCTTATTCCTTAAAAATAAGGTGGCGACTCCTTTGTTTTGTTTGTTTTCTAAACCCCCTTAATCACATCGCCCGGTGATAATGTGGATCCTTCTCATAAAGCCCCGTCAGGTGGCTGGTCCACAGTGATTTATAAACTAGCCTAACATGATTACTAACCTAAAATACTTAAACATGCATGAACCTAACTCTTAATAACCAATCCTATAATGGTATGATAATATAAGAATGAAAGAAGAAGAGAAGAAGAGAGGGAGAAATATGCATGCATATTAAAAACAAACTAGTCTATTATGCAAACTAATATAGAGCCTAAACTATGCATGTTAATAATAAACTATATCCTATGTAAATAAACTAAACTCTATACTAGTAAAAACCTAACCTAGCATGATTAAAAAGGAAAAAGAAAAAGAAAAAGAACAGAAAAGAAACTACTAACCTCTGCCTTCAAGCTTCAAGCCTTCTCCTCAAGCTCCAAGGACTCCAAGGAACTCAAAGAACTTTAAAACTTTAAGCTAGAGTGCTATGGGGGAAGCTTGTGCAATTGCTCAAGCCTCTACTCTCCAAGCTAGCTCTCTAAAGCTTATTCTGTGTGTTGAAACTGATTTCAAGGCCCTCTATTTATAGGGAGGCCTGAGTTTGATCAATGGCTGAGTTTAAATCTCCTAGGAATGATCCAAGGGCTCAAAATCAGTCTTCCAAGGTGTTCATACTCATCCAAAAGTCCCCATGGCCGAACTAGACACATGGCAGGGCTTGGAAGAGTCCCGGGCAGGAAAAACACTGAAACAGAGCAGTTATTGGCTGAGGGGATCGACAACCATCCACCCTAGGACGGTTGGCCGTCCCTCATGGACGGTTGGCCGTCCCTAGGTGGACGGCCATCGGTCCCTCATGCTATTTTTGGCATGTGTTGACCTACCTCAGCCTATTTTGACCCGGTTTCGGCTTTTCGGGCTCGTTTTAAGTCCAAATTTGATGATTCAAGCGCCGAAACGATCGTGATATGATTCTCCATGTTTTAAGAAGTTTTTGAAGTGAAAATACATTGACCAAGGTCAAAGTTTAAGGGAAAAGTTGACCGATTAGCTGTTTAGGGCCTGTCGGGCCTAAATTAGGGTTTTGAAGTTTGCTAACCGATTGCTTTCGAAATCATTTCTTCTTCTTGAAACAAGTTTTAAAATGTTTTAGGAAAGTGTTTTGAAGCCTTTGAAGGCTTTGGTTTGATAAAATATCGAATCCCGGTCGCTTCCGGTTGAAACCCTAATCTGGGCTTTGAAAGGGCCTTTCGAGGTTCAAAAACCAATCATGAGCCAGGAGGCTCAACTGATCTTGCCACTGACCAACTTAGCTACCAAACACACTTTACATATCTATGCCAAAGCCTCGAGACCATTCGAGACAAGATCGACAGTCATTCAGGGCTTTTGTGATTCAAAGGACCAAACTGCCCTTCAGTCACAAAAGGCCTTATTTTCTATCAAGCCTGACTCGGAATGCCATGAAATTTTGTAGAGATGTTCCTAGACTCTCTAAAAACCTAATGCAAAAAGAACCGACTCAATCTGACTTAAAAACCTACATGTGATAATGACCTCTATCTAATTACCCACCAGGGTAAAACTGGGAACTTAGGGTTTTGATACCCTATTTCACCTCAAATCAAAGGCAACCATTCATGACCATACTCATGGTCAAAAATGGATGTTTACACCAGGATCTTTTGAGTCAGCAGAAAAGCTTGTTTCTTTGAAAAACAATGACAGGAAATTGGTAAATCCAATAAACTCCGGCTGACATGAATCAAATAGTAAATCTTAACTCAAAATTCAAATTAAAAAAAAAAAACTTGCTATATCCAAATAATATTCAGCATATAATTTAAATAAATAACATCCATCAATATGATAAAATAAACAACTTGCTAAAAATAAGGAAATGGTATAATAGACAAATTAAGCTACAAGTTGACTTTAAATTTGACCAGTAGGGGGCAATTGATATAGAATCTTATTTATTGGACTACTTGATAAATAAGATCCTATATAGGGTTATTTTTATCATTTTCCATTCTTTGTATATAAGTAAGGGCAATATTGGAATTTACACCTTAAAATTTTTTCTTGTGAAAGCTATCCAAATAGGGTGGAGAGAAAGTTATTTAACTTTCTCCCTAGTCTATCTAAACAAGGTGGAGAGAAAGTTATTTAACTTTCTCTTCTCTTCTCTTAATGAGATTCTCTTATCTTCTCTCCAATTCTCTCAGTCCAAACATAGTTTAATCACCCTGCAGTTTGACTCTATTGTGGAGTTAATAATTAATTTAATTTTTTGAGTGTTAATTTATACAAAGTAAATAAAGTGGAGGTAATAACATAAGAGGGAGATTTGTCTAAACATAAAGTTTGTAAATGAAAAAAAAATGGAAAATTGGTGAGAGGTCCTACTCTATAAAAGTTTAATGCAAAAAGTCCTCTTAAAATTTCTTAACTTTTTAAGGTCCTAATTAAAATTTATTTCATGCAAAAAGTCCTAATTTTTAAAAATAATTTTTAAAATGACAGAATTACCCCTGAATGTATTTTTACTGTCCATTTCAGCATTTTTATTGTCCATTTTTCAGCATTTTTAGCATTTTTATTGTCCATTTTCAGCATTTTTACTGTCCATTTTCAGCATTTTTATTGTACATTTTTAGCATTTTTACTGTCCACTTTTCAACATTTTTATATAAACACATACACATTAAAAATATATGTGAACACATTGTGATCCAATCAAATATATGCGAACACATTGTGTTTATATATATAAACACATACACAATAAAAATACTCAAAACACAGTAAAAATATATGTGAACACATTTTTAGCATTTTTACTGTCCATTTTTAGCATTTTTTTAGCATTTTTATTGTCCAATTTTTGTGAAATCATGATCAAATTGTGTTTATATATGTGTTTATATATATAAACACATATATAGTAAAACTACTAAAAACATAGTAAAAACACATTGAACACATTGTGTTTATATATATAAACACATTCATGGTAAAAATATATGTAAACACATTGTGTTCTATTTTTAGTATTTTTAGCATTTTTACTGTCCATTTTTTTGTGAAATCATGACCAAATTGTGTTTATATATATAAGCACATATACAATAAAAATACTAAAAAACACAGTAAAAGAAACAGAAACGGAGTCCATGGATCATGAAATTTATCAAACACAGTAAAAACCTAGAGATTGAAAACCTAGAGATTGGAGAACCACCAGTCACATTGCATTCAAAAATCAGTAGCACATAAAGTTTAATTGTTTGACAGTATTGGTATTTTTACTGCATTTTTATTGTCCAATTTTTGTATTTTTACTGCATTTTTACTGTCCATTTTTAGTATTATTACTGCATTTTTATTGTCCATTTTTACTAAAAATACATGCACAGTAAAAACACATCTCCAAAAACACAGTAAAAACACATGCACATATACAGTAAAATAGTAAAAATACTAATAAGACAGTAAAAACACATTGAACACATTGTGTTTATATATATAAACACATATACAGTAAAAATATATGTGAACACAGTGAACACATTGTGTTCCATAATTTGAACACATTGAGTCTACCGTCCATTTTTAGTATTTTTAGCATTTTTACTGTCCATTTTTACGGTAAAAACACATTGAACTCAAGCAATTCAAAAGGATCGAGTAATGCCAGTTCTGGAAAATCAGTATCCAACAATTATCCCACCATATCAACAACCTGCAATAAGTGTCAAGCATTCACCAAATCAATATCACCTAAATTGAGTCAGGAAAACTTTATGTTGAATTTCAGGACTTGAAAAAATGGAGCCTTGATGAAGAATTGTAGCCTTAATTAAAAGTCTCACCTCAGTATATTGTTCCAGGTATGGCCATACTTCAAACCGTGAGATCCATCTACGGACAATTCCTTTTTCCATCACTATAACCCAGTATTTTTCGCATTAAATTTTCACGCTCCCTTTTTTGGTATTTTCACTGTCCATTTGCAGTGTCTTGGATGTGTTTCCACTGTATTTTTCGATATTTTTACTGTATTTTTGGTATTTTTACTGTCCTTTTTTTTTTAAAATAAACTATATTTTTGTTGTCACTTTTTTGGTATTTCCATTATTCATTTGCACTGTCCTGGGTGTGTTTTCACTGTGTTCTTTTATGTTTTTACTGTGTTTTTGGTATTTTTAATGTCTTTTTTTTATTTATAAATAAACTATATTTTTACTGTCTCTTTTTTGGTAATTTTACTAAAACACAGTAATATATATATATAATTCATTTTAAAAAGGGATATTAATAATACTAAAAACATAGTAAAAACACCTTGAACACATTGTGTTTATATATATAAACACATACACAGTAAAAACACCTTGAACCACAACCAAAATTTAACAAACTATTATTGGATATCATGAAAATTCAATTTTCTTGTATTTTTACTGTGTTTGGTTTTTCTATTTTCACTATATTTGTAAAAATTTATAATTTGAGATAAACTAAAGCAGATGTTTGAAAGCTTAAGCTGAAATTGCTGGAAATTAGTAAAGATTGTTTCAAGAGTAAAGTCTCATTCACAATCATTGAAAATAATCCACTTCAAGTTTCAGTGATTGTGATCACAAATAGTTACTAACATAACCTCCTGGAAATCCACAGACTAGCAAGATATAGTGGAAATAAAATTATGTTTAAAGAGGGCAGAGGCCTAACGCCCTTTCAAAAATGCCAGTGAGAAAGGCAATCAATTGATAGGTAATCAGATCAAATCCACTACAAAGTGACTTGTTTCGCGAACATGCTTTGCTCTTGAAGACACTAATATGGTTTTTCTTTCTTCTGAATCAAACAACATTAACTGGAATTAATTCAGCTACTTTTAGACAGAGAAAAATATTTTTTTACCGTCCATTTTTAGTACTTTTAGCATTTTTACTGTCCATTTTTAGTATTTTTACTGCAATTAATGTATGCTTTGAAATTTGAATAAGCTTGAAATGGATCAAATTAAGCCACCAAGCATATCAAAAACTCTCTTCAAGACTCATGAAACCTACCAGCATGCTTCAATTCCGTTAACCTGTAAATCACTCACAACTTCTTTAATCACTATTCAAAATGGACGGCTAGGACGATCTGCAGTGAGGTGAGCTTGCCGATGGTGTTAATAGAAGAACTATTGTCAACATACCTGAAGGAGAGAGGTTGTCAGCGAGCTTCAAGCTTCGTTGCCGGCAAGCTTTAAGCTTCGCTGTCGAAGAGCATGAAGAAGAAGAAAATTAGGAGGTCAGCCGTCTGATTCTGATGTGCAATTAATCGCTGCCGGAAGGACTGTTGGCTAAGGAGAGAAGATGTAACCAGATAACAAGATGAAACTAGATCTTCAAATCAGATCTAGTGTCGGCATCGAGCGATATGAGGAATACGCTGTGAAGAATCATCGGCGGCAACAAGAGCTTCTTCAGGATCTCATCGGAACAAGCATCATCAAAACTCTCTCTCCTTCTTTCCCTTCCCCCCCTCTCTCTCTCTCTCTCTCTCTCTTCTCTTTAAGTTTCTCTCTCAAATCTGCAACAACATGAATATAAATATTTTTTTTTGGCTAAAATTGCTGCGGTGGGAGTGTGAGGGTATTTTTGTCTAAAAGTGATAAAAAGACTTTTCGCAAAACAAAAAATTTTGGAGGATTTTTTGCACGAAAGCTTTCCTAGTTGGGACTTGGGGCCAAATTCCCAAAAAAAAAAAAATTGCAAAAGAGAGAACTGTAAAAAAAATAAAGACCGGAGAGAGAAAGGGCACCACTAATAAGAGGAGAGAGACTGCGTACGCGCAGCTCTAACCCAAGTTTCTATCCAGCAAAGAAGCAGAAGCAGCACCACCACCACCAGAGCAAGAAACTCCACTCACTTATCACGCGAACCCATCACCTCTATCTTTCTGTAAACTACGAAGGCGTTCGATGTGAGCAAGATCGAGCTAGGGTTTCTGAGTCATGGCAGCGACTTCACAATCCGTTCGTTTTTGCGGCCCAGCCGCCGTTGCTGCCAGTGGTGGCGGAAGCCTGGAGGCTCTTAATCGGATCCTTGCCGACCTCTGTACCCAAGGCAACCCTAAGGTTTGTTACATTTCGGGACATTTGCCATTTTCTTTTAGCTGCTTTTCTTGGTTGCAGAGAAAATTAGGGATATGTAAAAATATTGGGATTTGGTGTTTTGTTTTGTGTTGTTTTGGTTTCTTAGAAAGCGACGGACGCAACATGAAGTGTAGTTAGATGGTTGTATTAGGATCTTCAGTTGAGTGAAGAGTTTTCTTTTGTGTTGTTTCGGTTATGCTTTCTTTGGTTGAAGAGAAAAATGAGGGAAAGAAAGAGAATATGAATATTGAGGCTCGTTGTCTGGTTCCTAAGAGAAGAGAAAATTAAGTTGATGAGTTGAATTGTGAGCAAAAACTTAGTTGAGTTGTTATTTATTTATTTTTTATTTTAATGTTTTCGGGAAACTCAATTTTTTTTTTGAATAAACAGTTGATTTTTTTTTTCTTTTTTGTTTAATTTAATATTTGTCATTTATTTGATCGAAATAGTGCCTGTTCCCATTACCCTCTCTTTGGCTGCTGAGAAAACAGAGGAAAAGAAAAGAAAATGAAAATTTGAATCTCATGTTTTATGTTCTCTTAGTTTACAAAGAATTAATAACTCACCGGGACTCCATCAAATAGTAAGATTAGGATCTGTTGAGTGGAATTTTTTTTTTTTTTTTAAAAGTTCCCAAAAGGAAAAAAATTTAAAGTTTATTTTATAGTTTTCTCAATTTCCTGCATTTTTCTCACAAACCGAGCATATAATTCATGTCTAAGATTGTTAATTATTTAATAATTTCACTCTTCCAGAAGATAGAAATGTTTGAGTGCGCACACATGTGTGTTGGTTTTGGTCTATTTGAAAGGGTTTGTTTGGAGCTTGGGTGCAGTAAAAAGTTGTTGTTTCTGATTTTGTTGGTATTGGATTATTTATTTATTTTATTTTTTTCAGGAAGAACTTTGTTTCTAGCCATTGAGCTTCAGCTCAGTCAGGAAGTCAAAATTATGATTATCATTTTTGTATGCAAATTTGTTATTTAGGCTAATAACACCTTCAAAGTTGATAATGATAACAATTGCCATGGATATGATTGTTTCTACTGGGTTGTTGGATCAAACTGTATTGTTGATACTAATTCTTACTCGATTTTATTTTTGATGAGTGAAATTAGAATTTACTTAATTGTTTGGAAAAAATTGTCCAAGCTGTGCATAAAAAAGAGAGTGAGTACAATATTTAAGCAGTGATGTATGTACTCATGTTTGAGCCAATAGTATAAAACATAAACCATGCTCCGAATACAAAGGTCCAACTCCTCTCAGTCAGTCTGATGGAAATTGGGAATATGGGTCCTTTTGAATTGAGGAAGAGAAGAACGGCAAAATGCCACCGTTTTGACAGCGAGTGCATTAACATCCAGTTTGTTGAAAATTCTTTTATTTCTCTTCATCCTAGGGATAACAGAACTGGAAAATGTAACACTATGTAGGTCTTGTACCCCGTAATTAATCACTCTGACACATCCCCTATTTCAAACAATAAGATGGTGTAACCCAAGATAATCTAGATCTTTTCATGAAGCATGCCTGAGTACTGGAAATGATGGAATGGTGAGTAATTGATTAATGGATTCATAGCTTAGTGCTCAATGGTTGGGAATTGTTTAGTTACTAGAGTATTAATGGATGTTTTTCTCTATCAAAGAAGGTTGGGATAGGCATAGAAAGTGATTCAGAGAGACTAGAAAGTGATTGTTTTCTCACAAATCTTGGAATAGGCCTAATGTCGTTTGGAAGCCTCCTCAATTGAGCTCAATAAAGCTTAGTTTTGATGGGTTCTTTTAGGGACATGTTTTATTGGAGTGGGAGGGATCATTATGGGGAGATGATTTTCTGCTATTCAAAACTTGGTGGCAGGTGGATTGCTGTTAAAGTAGATTTGTTGAGTGTGTTCCAACTCAAAGAAGCCTATTTGCTAGGGCTGCAGTGGCTTTTTGTTGTAGGGGATTCTTTGGGAATTACGGGGTAGGTGAGAAAGGGCTTTTGTTGGAGGTATGATCATTTAACGAGACAGGTTATTGACAGATTGGAGCGAATGAGTAGTTCAATGCCTTTGACTCCTTGGTCCACTAGTGGGGAAGCAGACTTCTTAGTTAAGAGACTAGTGATCAAGAGGGATCATTATAGAGGGCATTTTATCTGCCTTGATTGCTTCTCTTCTGCTCTTGTTGGAAAAGGTTTTTACATCTTTGGGGATGTATCGAGGCAGGGGGTGTATTCTTTTTGGGTGTGATTCGTTTTGGATGTACTACTTGTCCTCCTCTGTATCTATGCTTCTTTTTATCTTTTATAAAATTGATGTTTCTTATCCCAAAAAAGAAGAGAGAGAGAGAGAGAGAGAGAGAGAGAGAGAGAGAGAGAGAGAAGGAAAAGACCAAAACTGAGCTGAAGCCTGACGATTAATTTTTTATTCGAAATACTCTCTCTCTCTCTCTCTCTCTCTCTCTCTCGTGAATTAATTCTAAAAGATATGTCTCATTCAAACATGGGACTTGATATGGCATAAGTCAGGATAAGCAGGAATTTCTAATTCCTACTTAAGAATTGGAATTTGAAACTCCAATGTTTCCTTGGAATTGGGTGAGAGGGATTGCTAGGCATGTAGGTACAGCCCTCCGTTGGAAAGAGGGAACTTTTTTTTTTTTTTTTTGGGGGGGGGGGGGGGTCAAATTTTTTTTTGGAATTGGGTGAGAGGGATTTCTAGGCACGTAGGTACAGCTCTTTGTGAGAAAGAGGGACTATTTCTTTTTTTTTTCTTTTGGGGGTGGGGGATTGTTAGGCTTTCCTATTTTACTTGACCTTGGGCATTTTTATTTATTAATACAATTACCTTTCATCAAAAAGAGAGTGACCAGCTTGCTTACCTAAGAAAGATTGACAGGAGTTTGATTGAAGGGACAACAAACATATTATGGATTATTGTTTGTTTTCACCTTGAGATCTGTCAACTGATGCTTATTGTTACACGGTCTTAGGTAGAACTCAACCCCAAAAGCTAGTTTAAGTGGTGAGGGTGCCCTCACGCTTATATATAGCACATTACTTTCATACCTAGGCGATGTGGGACTTCGCTTCACATCCTCCCTCACGCCTAGCGTGCTCACTCGGTGAGGCAGGTCAGGGACACGAACCCTACCCATCCCTCGGTATGCCGGCTCTGATACCATGTTACATGGTCTTAGGTAGAACTCAACCCCAAAAGCTAGCTTAAGAGGCGAGGGTGCCCTCACGCTTATATATAGCACATTACTTTATTACATGGTATTGGGTAGAACCAGTGTATCAAATACCCGATACTATACGTATCGACCGAGTCGTATCAGATTTCGAAGGTATCTGTACGCGATACACCACGTGTACAGGTATTCTCATAGTATCGGGCTGATACGGTACAGGGTGTGTATCACCCAATATCCCGTTACACTAGCCGATGCGCATCATAAAGGATCTTTCTGGTTTTTTTTTGAAAAAAAAAAAAAAGAATAATGGAGGAGAGCAGAGATTATTGTGATTTTATGAGATTTGAGGGCTTTAAATTAAAGCTTTTAATTAAGCATTGGTAGAGAATGAGAGAAGAAGAGGGTCGTTGGTCAAGAGAGAAGACATAAAACGCATTGTGCAGTCGCTGGTTCACTCGCCGGTGAATTCATCGGTCTTCTCTCATTGCCGGCCAACTGTGGTTGCCGTTGAAGGTCACCGATTAGGTAAGTCTTCGACTATGCGTGGTTGATTTTAGCCCAAGTCGACTGGTGTGTGTATATGTATATAGCTATATATATATACACAGAGTGTGTAGTCGGTGCCCACTGCCCAAGTTGTATCCAGAATATTCCAGCAAGTTTAACACTTTTTATTTTACTTTATATTTTTCTCTTTTCTCTTTGAAAAGTCAAAATACATTGAAAATATAAATAATAAAATTATTATTTTATATTAATTGTTTTATTTTCTATTTATATATTTTTATTTTGCAATTATTTTTATCATTTTAATTAATTATTAAAAGTATTTAAAATATAAAAACGTGTTAAAATCACTTGTTATTTTTTAAAATATGTTAAAAACTAATAAATTTGTTTAAATATTTGAAAAACTATGATACAATTCGAAAAATATTATTAAAAATAATTATAACATTTAAATTAAAATTCCAAAATTATTATTAACAAAATATTATAAAATTTAAAATACAAAACTAAAAAAATTAAAATGTAATACCAAACTAAAAAAAAAAAAAATTCTAAAATTTATAAAAATTTGGAAAAAAAATTTAAAAATAAGAAAATGCCTAAAATTTGAAAAATAAATTTATTAAAAATTTTAAAATTATGAAAGAAATTTAAAATTATAAAAATATTTAAAATAATTTAAAACATTAAATTCCTTATGAGAAAATTTCTAAAACATTCGAAAAATAATTTTAAAAATTATTAAAAATAGAAATGTACAAAAATTATGAACTATAAGTCTATAAATACTACTGTACATTCACTAAAACTCTTCAAAAATATTAATATACATGATTTAGGGGTGAAAATAGGTGTATTACTACTTTTGGGGTTGGTGTGCAAAACAAAAAAAAATTCACGACCCCGGCACCCGATACCCGTTACGTATCACTCGATACACCCGAGTCCCGTTACACCTTTACCGTTACTGTTACGGATCCGTTACCCGATACTTAAAACTATGGGTAGAACTCTACCCAAAAAGCTAGCTCAAGAGGTGAGGGATCCCTTACGCTTACATAAAGCACATTACTTTCATACCTAGGCGATGTGGGACTTCGCTTCACACCCTCCCTCATGTGCAGCGTGCTCACTCGGCAGCACTTGCCTCGTGCAGGCCAAGGACACGCACCCTACTCATCCCTTGGTATGCATCCCTTGGTAAGTCGGCTCTGATGCCATGTTACACGGTTTGGGTAGAACTCAACCCCAAAATCTATCTCAAGAGGTGAGGGAGCTTTCACGCATATATAAAGCACATTACTTTCATACCGAGGCGATGTGGGATTTCGCTTCACACTTATATGATTACATGGTCTCTGATTTTATCATTCCCTCCCTCATTTGAGGAGTTGAACTTCTTTCTTCAATTATTCTATTATTCCAGTAAAACTAACAATTCAAGCTCAATTTAGATACAGTACAACAGTAATTTTTGTTTTTCTTTTGTTCCTTTGCTATTGTATGGTGGTTGTTTTAGGCCTCATTTCTCCTTATTTTAATGAAATATACTTTTAGTTGATAAAAAAAAAAAAAAAAAAAAAGAAGAAGCAAGAGGGTATAATCTTCAGTTGACCTTTCCTATTTTGGATAATGTTTCGGGCTGTGAACCTTGCAATATTTTGATCATGTAATAATTATATTGATAGATCAAAAGAGCATTTCCAAAAAACCTCTGTATACATGAGGTATACAAAAGGAAAACAAAAAAACCAAATATTTACAATTATAAAGACTTGAAGAAACTATGGAAAGAAGCTTCATTAAAAATATCCAGGTCTTTCCATGCAAATAGAGACCTAGCTACCTTTACCCTTAACTCTGCACAAGTGCTCTCCACCCCTGCAAAGAATCTTCAATTTAACTCTAACCAAAGTGTAGAAAAAATTTCACGTAGCACCATTTTGCACACAAATAGGCCCATCATTTTTACTCTTTCACGACCAACTGTATATTAATTGGGAAACAGAAAGTGGTAGAACCCAACAATTATGAATATGTCCATTTGCCAAATATTTAAGGGAAATTTGTAAGAATGGCCAACAATTTAAGAAATTACTTTAAGGGTCTGTTCGTTTCGCGGGAGTTGGAGTCGGGAATTATCAAATCCCGGGATTTCATCAAAAAGTGAGTGATCGTTTGCCTCAATTCATGGGATTCACAGATTCCCGGAAGATCTTAATTCCTGCAATAAATGGGAAATGCAACTCCCATCTAAATCGAAGGAATTCATAAATCTTGCCCTATATCGTTAACATGTGTAACCCAAAAGAGTAAAAGGGCTTCGCTTTGTGTTATCTATCTTCAATATCTCTGCAATTCATGAATCTCTGCTGCTCAATATCTCTGCAATTCAATCCCCATGATCGAACCGTTCTCAATCACACACCCAGAAAAAAGTCACAACAGAAAAGTAGAAAGATAAACAATGGGTTCTGTCAACCCAGGAAAACCTAGATGAGAGAGAAGAGAACAGGGAAAAGAAGAAGAAAAGAATAAAAGATTAAATTTATGTGAGAGAGAAAAGTGCATTGTTAAAGAAAAATAACCAAATCGGAAATTGCAGAAATTAAAAGAAATTTTTTTTTTTTTTTGAAAAAGTGGTTAGAAGAAGATGTAAGAACAGGAAGAAGATTCAATGGACCGTGTTGGGAGACCTCGCCTCCTAGGTCGACGGGTGAAGCTTGCTATGAACTCAGAATTAGTGCTCTGAGGATTCCAAACCAAAGAAAAGCAAGGCGGTTTTGAAGATGGAAGAGAAGCAGTCATCTTCCTTAGTAACTTCTATGCCCTGTTTCTTGTGTGTGTGCATATATATATATATATATATATATATATATTGTGAAATGATCTAGTCAGCTAAGACTTATAGCCGTTGGATCATCTCATTAATGGAGGTTTTTTTAAGTGATGAGATGATCCAATGGCCATAAGTGCTTAGCTCACTAAGTCAGCATTAATTGACTAGATCATTACTCTATATATATATGCTGGAATATTGTTTTAAAATCATGAAATCAGTTAATTTGAAATGATTCAAGTTGGATGCTTGAGACCGTGTTAGATTAATAGAATTTAAATTTAAAGCTTTAATTCTCATGATGATCCGAACACTAAATTTTTAATTCTCAAGAATTGCAACTCTCGGAAGTTTTACCTCTCAAGAATTTGAGATTCTCGAGACTTTTAATTCTTGGCAGGCGAATACACCCTAAGAGAATTTAAAATCTTTGCTTTAATTATTATCTTATTGTCTTGGTGGTTATGTTAAATGGTTTAAAACTGCTTTTGTTTATGTTTTAGTTCATTCTGCATTTTGGTACCTTTTACTTTCTATGCTGGCTTTGGTGGAGTACTGGAGTTACATTTCTATATTTCTATTGTACACAGGATGGGGCTGCATTAGCCTTGAAGAAACATCTGGAGGAAGAAGCTCGTGATCTTAGTGGAGAAGCTTTTTTGCGTTTCATGGATCAGTTGTATGATCGTATTTCTGGTCTTTTAGAGAGTAATGATGTTGCTGAAAATATGGGAGCTTTAAGAGCCATTGATGAGTTGATAGATGTGGCACTTGGCGAGAGTGCCTCCAAGGTTTCAAAGCTCTCTAATTACATGCGAACAGTATTTGAGATGAAGCGTGATCGTGACATTTTGATTCTTGCTAGTAGAGTTCTTGGCCATCTAGCCAGGTCTGGTGGAGCAATGACTGCGGATGAAGTGGAGTACCAGGTCTGTCATATCTCTTTTTGGTTGCATGGTAGTATGGGAACAGTAAATATCTAACATATTTTGTCCTCTCAGGTAAAAAACTCATTGGAGTGGCTTCGTGGGGATAGAGTAGAGTATCGTCGTTTTGCTGCTGTCTTGATCTTGAAAGTAAGTGAAAGTACTTATTATTTAGTCATTGGCTCATTGCTTATCAAATGGGCACTGCAATATAGCATTGAAATTTTGAATTAGATCAAAGTTTTTAGTCTTGAAGATATTATTTTGGGTTAAACTTCGCCCATTCTTGTCCAATCATTAATTTGTGTTTCTCTTAACATGACCTTTTAATATTTACATTAGTAATTAATTGACAATTGATGCTTGTAGCTTGATACGTAACTTTTGGGAGTCATCTTTTCTTTTTTCTCCGGTTACATATGGAATAAAATATCTCCGATATGCTCAATATATCTCCGATGTATCCATATATTTGAGGGAATCAGTATGATATTAGACTCGCTTATCTTAATCGATATTTACTGAAATATAGGTGGAGATTCTTTTGTATACTAGATTATTGGTTTATTTATTTATTATTTTCTAAATGACATATATTTTAAGTTTTCAATGTTATGTAACTTTTTAATGTAAAATTTGTAGAAATTTGTGATTTAGTTTAATTCATTATTTTGCAGAGTTACGCTGAAAATTTCCATATTTAATTAATAATATCTATTATATCTTTGAATCGATAACGATATTTTCGATACGATCAATATACTGTCGATATATCTGTGTTTTGGGACAATCGTTATATCTGTCGATACTGATATTTAATTCTTGGATTTAACTTACATTATTTCAAGCTATTAGTTTATCCCTTCTTGCCAGCAATATTTTTTACATTTTTTTTCCATGGTAGGAAATGGCAGAAAATGCTTCAACTGTCTTCAATGTCCATGTACCTGAATTTGTGGATGCTATCTGGGTTGCACTAAGGGATCCAACATTGGCCGTCCGAGAGCAGGCTGTAGAGGCATTGCGTGCTTGCCTTCGTGTTATTGAAAAGCGTGAAACACGATGGCGTGTGCAGTGGTTAGTCTGAATATTTAAAATTTTAAATTAAATAGGCAGTGGTCGAATATCTAGCATTAAAAATTTCGATAAAAAAGCATCTGGCATCAAGCATGCCACTATTTCGATTCTTGAGATACATCATACATGTTTCTGTTAGTGCCTTTTTAAGATTCATCTTTAGTACGGTTTTCAGCACATGTGTGCTCCTTTCTTTTTGATTTTATTACGGAATTTTTTTATTATTAAAGTGGAATTATGGAATTTTTTTAGTGTTAAAGTGGAATACATTTTCTAACTTGGTTTTAAAACACTGTTACCTGAGAAGTGCTTCACTTTATGATGAGAATCAATCATCAAATTACCAAGAAATCAAGTGAAATTGCATTGAATTTGAAGAACAAAACTGCAATTACAGAGTAATACAGAAAACAGAGAGCTCAATGGGTACAGATCTGAAACTGACTATAAAATGACTTAAAACTAATTTCCTAACCACTAAATTAGTATTTCTTCGCTTTTAATGAGCTCTAACTAACTAGTATGAGAGATGCTGGAGCTACATAGCTATTATAAAGGGTAAATGACAGCCACAATACAACAATAGGAAATATAAACCTATAATTATACTGCATCAGACTTTTCCTATTAAAGAAACTTGCCCTCAAGTTTCAGCTGCAAAATATGGTGGCAATCATAATTAACCAATCAACTAGCCCATCATGTGTATTGAAAGCGGTATTCCAAACATCCCTTATCTTCCATGCATCCCTTGTCTTCCATACATTCCTTGGACAAATTCAAAATTGGAAATATGCACTATGAAGATCAATCTGCTTTTAAATTTTTTTAATCTGTTTTGGAAGTTCCTTCTTCACCTTAGGAATCATTCTATAGTTTGCCTTGTTGAGAAGTGCCACACCGGGTACTAAACCAATACAATGTTGGATATCCCTCATGGAAGACAACTTGGGAGGCAAATCTAGAAGGAAAACACCCAAATGTTGCTGCAACAATTCACCAACAGCACTAGAATTGTCATTTCCTGCCTCTGTTTCTAGTGGAGGGCAAAGACATAGCCACTTTCTTGGCTTTCTTGAATAAAACTCTTAGAGGCAAGTAAAGAAGAAGTAGGAAATGTTCACAAAATCAACACTAGAAATCTGAAAATCGACCTCATTCTCTTGTGGAATTAAATCACAAATGCCACTATTATTAACACTTTTATCAGCAAATAATTCTTTCAGAACTTCAGGTTCCTCCTTAAAATCCAATGAATAAACAGTTTGAACTTTAGAAATGTTATCCACCACCTCATTTTCCTTCCTAAATTTGTGATCATTGAACACCGGAGCTGTATTTGTTCTCACCCAATATTCTTCAAAATTGTCATCAAGTTCTTCAATCAAAGGTCAATCATAAATGGTTGCACTTATTCTAAAACATCACCAATTCCCTCAATCAAGGATTGATCATAAATTGATTGCGCTTCACTTGACTCCAACTCATCAAAATCATGACCCACTTCCTCATTTAGAGGCTGGTCATAAACTAGAAAATCAGTTTCAGATTCAAATGCCTTCACTTATTCCATCAAAAGAACCTTATTCATGGCTTTTTGACAATCCAAAGATTGATGACCGTATTCACCATACTCAAAGCACACAAAACCCCATCCACGGGACTGTTTTCCTCCTTGAAGACAATTAGAATTGAGCTGTATGGGGGCTGGAACAGGTGGCTTTTTAGGCTGTCCAACTCCAGAACAGGGTTTTAAGTATCGGGTAATGGACCCGTAACAGTAACGGTAAAGGTGTAACGGGTATCGGGTAATACGTAATGGGTATCGGGCGCTAGGGCCGTGATTTTTTTTAAATTTTTGCACACCAACCCCCAAAGGCAGTAATACACATATCTTTATCCTATACTAATGTATATTAATGTTTTTAAAGAGTTCTAGTGAATTTATTTCAAGTTTTCACAAATCATTGGTTCGTTAATCAATTAAAATTAATTGAGTAATGAACTAGAACTCTTTGAATATAAATAAACGTGTTAAAAATTCATGTACACCCGTAATTTATACTCCGTAATTATTTTGAAAAATATTTTTGTAATATAATTTTACAATATATTATGTAAGTTATAAGTTACTAGCTTGCAAGTTAAAAAGTTATAAAATAAAACTGAAATTTTGTTTGAATTGTATTATAAGTTTTTAAATGTTAATAAATTTTTTATTTATTCTTTTAAGAATTAAATTTTTGATCATATTTTTTTAATTATATTTTTTTTGGCATTTTAGTTTAATTTGCTTTGAAATATTTATAACTATTTAAAAAAGCTAACTATTTAAAAAAGCTAACCGAAATATGCAATTTTAATTTTATAAAAAAAGTATAAAAGTAATAAAATTTGTAATATTAAATTAGAAGTAAACTTAATTACACAAGTCAATTAACCATTGGTTAATATTAAATAGTCACTCATAAAAAAAAGGACAGCAAATATATATAGGCATACGTCTCGAGCCTCTCGAGTGTTCTTGAACAGTAGGGGGTGTAAATACACACACACACACATATGGGTGGGTGGAGTGTGGAGACCACAGCGCCCCGCCAGAACGAGGAGCCCGCTAATTGCTTCCCTTACGTGACGGCGATGGTGGAGTCCTCACACTTGAACTCACAACATGCTTTTTCTTATTCTTCTCTCATTTTTATCTTCTGATTTCTTCTTTTTCACTCAATCCAACACTTGAGGGACCAAAATCATAATACTTTATCATTTATATTTGAAATAAAAGTAAAGTAGCGTACTGATTGTTAGGAATCTCTGCTTGCATTAGAGAACTTTAGGTTTCCTGTCATTCACGTGGGTGTAACGGGAATCGGGGTGTAACGGCCTTTACGCACCGTATCGGGCCGATATGCCGTGAATTGCTTTACACATATAATATCGGGATGTAAAGCGTATTGGAGCCTCTGGAATCCCATACGTATCGGGCGATATGTATAGGTAGGATCGGGCGATACTTAAAACTATGCTCTAGAACCACTTCTTTTCTCATCGGTGGATGAATTTCCAGCCTTGGAATAGCTAGGAAAAGTTTGTCCTGTCCTAGAAATACCTTGTAAGTTTTATCACTTCAAAGAGTTCTAGTTCATTACTCTATTAATTTTAATTGAGTAACGAACTAATGATTTGTGAAAACTTGAAACAGATTCACTAGAACTCTTTGAAAACATTAAAATACATTAGTATAGGGTCAAGATATGTGTATTACTGCTTTTGAGGGTTGGTGTGCATAAAGAAAAAAAATTCACGGTCCTAGCGTCTGATACCCGTTACGTATCACTCGATACACCCGATACCAATTACACTTTTACCATTACCGTTACGAGCTCGTTACCCGATACTTAAAACCCTGCTTGTAACTGATAATGTCTTGAGAAGAAATGCTTAACAACAGTGCAATCTTATTCAATTATGTTAAAATAGGGTTTACAATAAGAGAATATATAGACAAGCTAAACTAGAATTATAATAAGTCAACTCTAGAAGCTATACATGGAAACTAGAATATGGACAACATAAAATACAGCTCACACCCCCCTCAAACTCATGATGCGAGCATAGAGGGCATCGAGAGTTTGTCAAGTAGAAAGCGGAATTGAGTAGACGTGTGAGTCTTAGTGAAGAAATTAGCAAGCCGTAGAGAAGACGAAATGTGAAGAAGTTGAATAGTCCAAGTCTGAGCCAATCAATCTCAATGTGCTTGGTACACTCATGAAGCACAGTGTTATGAGCACTTTGACTATCACAATAAAGAGGAGTAGAAGGAGAAATAGAGATACCTAAGTTAGAAAGAAACCAACGAAGCCAAATCACTTCTGTAGTAACCTGAGCCATTGCACGATATTCAGCTTCAGCAATTGAGCGAGCAACCACAGTTTGCTTCTTGCTTTTCCAAGAGATAAGATAATCTTCGATAAAAACACAGAAGCGAGAGGTGAACTTGCGATCATTAACATCACTAGCTCAATCAGAATCAACATAGGCCCGCAAATCAAGAGGAGAAGAAGAAGAAGACAAATGCAAGGTCGAAAATATTGTGCCACGAAACGAAGAACTTGCAGAAGGGCACCCCAATGAGAAGAGCGAGGAGTAGTAACAAACTTACTGAGGACATGAATAACATAACTTAGCGTTTGGTTGGCCGTAATCCGGAATGTAAAGTGTAATCCGATTACATTCCTTTGCATTATCTTGTTTGGTGCGGCACATAAGGCCGGAATGTAATGTGATGGCTGTAATTTGATTACGGAACGAGGCGTAATCCGATTCCCGCAGCGAACGTGGTAATGTGTTTCATATTACCTGGAATGCATTTTAATTTTTTATAAAATTCCAAGCGTGCCCTTCTGTTTTCACTTGGACAAAAACTAATACCTATCGTGTCCTAACTCCTAACCACATTCGATCTAACCCACGAGCAGCCCCTTTATCCTTCGCCACTGAACCAGAATAGGAAGAAGAAGAAAAAGAGGAGGAGGAGGAGGAGCGGCTGCACACTGGCGAGAAGGGTAGCGGCGGCAGCGGTTGTCAGTGAGTTTCTCTCTGAACAAGAATGTGTATATCCTAGTCAAAAATTGAGAAAAATTACATTCCTAATACAGAATTTAGAGAGAGAGAGAGATGGCAGATATAGCTATCTTAGTTGCAGAGGAGTATGAGAGGAGGGATCAAGAAGTTTGCAGCAGGGAAGAGTGGTGGTGAAAGAGGGGAGGAGATTGGCCTGGTTTCTTGTGTGTCAGTTATGGCAAAGAGGCTTGATGGGCCCTCTTGGTTGAAGAAGAAGATTGGAGAAGAGAACATAGATTTTGTCAATTGGGTTTTGAAGCCTAAAAGCCAGATTGGTCTTGCAGCCTTTAATGGCTTCTTCTCTGCTTGAATTTCTTTTCCCCTTTTCCATTTTTAATTTTATGTTCTGGGAGTAGTTGATGATTCCCATGTTAATTTTCCCCCTTTTTTATTGTACATATTTGTCTTTGTAAAGAGGGAATATATATATATATATATATATAGAACAACGATCAATTGCAGTCCGGACTGCAATTGGACTGCACGGCCATTTGGCAGTATTCCGGTGGTCGGTTCTAAATTTCGACCGTTGGATATGATGCTCACCCCCTGCATGCCACGCCTGCAAAAAATCATGCTAATCCGATGGTCGGAATTTTGTAAAACCAGCCTTAAGCAGACTGAAATTACCAAAGACTATATATAAATTTCATTTGTGTTTAAGGCTGGTTTTACAAAATTCAAACTGTCGGATCGGCATGATTTTTTGCAGGCGTGGCATGCAGGAGTGAGCATCATATCCAACGGTCGGAATTTGGAACCGATCACCGGAACACGGCCAAATGGCCGTGCAGTCCAGTTACAGTCCGGACTGCAATTGATCGCTGTTCTATATATATTGCTCTAGCTCCATGATTTTAAGATTCAATGTTGATGTAAAATATCAAAAAAAAAAAAAAAAAAAATCTAATTTGGGTTCAAGTTCAAAGACTTCAGGCTGTTAAATTTGTCATGCCTGTAAAAAATCATAGTAATCCAACGGTTGATTTTTGAAAAGATAATCGTTAAATAAATGGTGATATTTTGAAAAACAAATCCATGATGAGGGTATTATGGTCAAATGTTAAGAATTGAGAATTACATTACATACCTATCCAAACACTAGCCCTGTAATTGTGTGGGTATATGATTCCACATTCCCAACATATCCAAACATGTGGAGGGTAATCACATTACACATTCCCATTCCCAAGTAATGTGATTCACCCGTAATCACATTACATTACATTCCATTACGGGCAACCAAATGGTACCTAAGTGATATTAGGATGAGTCACAGTAGGATAGACCAAACTACCAATGAGTTCCAGAGAAGGGCTAGATTCATTTAAAGGGACTCCCATCATGAATAGAGAGTTTAGCATTTAATTCCATAGGAGTATCCACAATCTTAGCATCAGAGAGTAGAGAGTTGAGCACGATGAATCAATTCATTGGCATACTTAGCTTGAGAAAGCAGATAACCAGAAGGTTATGTTACACAGACTCTTCGCTTCACCCCAAAGTACCTGCACCCGATACTTGGACAAATATAAGGGTACTCTAATCAAATACTTCAAAATAGTGGAAAATCTTTGAAAAATAGACGAATCCGACACTTGGACACGTACTTGCACCCGACACACGTACAAAAGTCCATGTAACATAGCCATAAGGAGAGGAAACAACTTCAATGCCCAAAAAATAACGAAGTGGCCCTAATCTTTCATTTCAAATTTAGCAAATAAATGGCACTTCACCTCATCAATAGCTAACAAATCAGATCCAGTGATGATCATATCATCCACATTAGAAGAACCACAACCATACCAGTGGAAGTATGACGAATAAACAGTGCAGAATGATAGGAACTAGGAGCAAAACCAATCCGAGAGATGGTGGACTGAAATCGATCATACCTCGCTTGAGGAAATTGTTTGAGACCATAAAGAGCTCGGCGAAGACGACACACCATACCTGAAGAATGAGAAAGACTATGAGGAGGGCGCATATACACTTCTTCAGATATAAAACTATTGAGAAAAGCAATTTTCACATCAAATTGAAAGAGGGGCCAATGACGAACAAATGTCACAGATGTCAAAGTACGAACAATAGTCATTTTGGCAACGGTAGCAAATGTTTCCTCATAATCAATACCATACTCATGAGAAAAGCCTTTGGCAACCAACTGGGCTTTATAGCACTCTAAAGAGCCATCAGAGTTCGTTTTTACTTTATACACCCACTTGCACCCAATAAGATTTTTACTTGCAGGCAATGGAACCAATTCCCAAGTGCCAATCTTATGTAGAGCATCTAATTCATTTTACATAGAATCAATCCAATTGGGGTCAGTACAAGCTTCTTTATAGGACTGAGGCTCAAAATAAAAGAATGAATAGAAGTAAGAAACTACGAAATGATAGAGAGCAACACGTGTTAGAAAAATCAAGTCTTACCGGAGGGCGACAAATGCAGGTAGAGCGACGTGTTAGCGGATCATTAGCATCCAAGGAAGCAGTTGGTAGAGCATCAGTGTGATTGTCCCGAGAAGTAGAAGGAGGAGAAAGCCTCCGAGAATACACCAAGGGAAAAGAAGGAAGCTCAGGATGTGACGAGTCAGTGGGACGGTTGGAAGACTAAAAGGATCTAAATCAAAGACAAATTCATTAGTGGGAACAGATGAAGGGAATGGATCAATAGAAATGAGGTCATCTTTACTAAAAGGAACAACATGAGGAGGAATAGTGAAGAAAGAAATACGCTCAAGAAAAGCAACATAACAAGAAACGTACAATCT
Organism: Hamamelis virginiana; assembly: GCA_017140935.1. Taxonomy (NCBI): domain Eukaryota; kingdom Viridiplantae; phylum Streptophyta; class Magnoliopsida; order Saxifragales; family Hamamelidaceae; genus Hamamelis; species Hamamelis virginiana. The sequence goes on along the minus strand of JAESVK010000353.1, from coordinate 534,091 downwards.
TTTAGAGAGAGGTTCATAACAATTGTAGCCTTTCTGAGTAAGACTATATCCTAGGAAGACACATAGAACCGAACGATTACTAAGTTTAGTACGTTCTCGTTTGGGAAGAAGAACAAAATAGACACAACCAAACACACGAAAAATAGAATAGTTGGGAAATTGACCTACGGGCTTTTCATAGGGAGACATGTAAGTATATAATTCTAAATACATAATAGATTTCTTATTTGCTAAATTTATAAGCATGCTCAAATATTAAATTTAAATTACACATGCATACCTGATGTTTCCATTGGTAAGTAGTTCAAACCTTTAAAACCAACTTGGTTTAAGCTAGCAGTGGTCTTCCACTCTCTACACACAATAACACTCTTTTTCTATCAATGGGACAAGACTAAACTGAATAGAGCTAAGAACTTTATGTGTGAGAGTGGGGACCAATGCCCTATATATATAGGAGAAGAATATGATAAGTCTTCCCATTATGACTTATCCATTCACCTTCAAGATTCATGAACTAAGGAAGTCAATGTGTCATATTCATGAATTAATTTGTTAATTCATGAATCAATATTAAATGACTATACATGAATCCATATGTTAATCACCATACATGAATCTTATCATAATGCCCCACACATTCCATCCATATCTTAAGATCACGTGATCCCACATGACTAAGGTGCACCATAACCCGTATGTACAATAGAACTCGCACTCTTAACCGGGAGTCCGGTACATCACATTAACAATTTCTCATCAATCCAGGTTTTTATAAAATATAATATAAAATATTTAATCAATGGCAGCCCACATGGATTTTAAAATAAAATTCTTACAAGACATACCAGAGGGGAGGAGTATTAAGAAGATGATGATGTTTACGCTCAACAACACCATTCTGTGCAGGAGTATCAGCAGAAGAAAATTGATGAGCAATACCCAAGTTGAGAAGAAAATCAGTAAAATTTACCCCCCCAAATCAGAACGAAGAATTTTGATAGAAGCAGAAAATTGAGTTTGAACCATGGAATAAAAAGTTTTAAAAATACGAAATAAGTTAGATTTACGAGACATGAGATAGGCCTAACAGAATTTACTATAGTCATCATTGAAGCAAACAAAATACGAAGAACCACCCTTAGTAGTTACAGGTAAGGACTCCACACATCAGTATGAACAATGGCAAATGGAGAATTAGACAAAGAAACACTTTTATTAAATGGCAAAGCTTTCATTTTCTCAATTTTGCATTCACGACAATCCCGAATATCAGTAATTGATATTTTGCCCAACTGACCAGACAAAACAAGACTCTTTAATCGGTTACACGACACATGGCCTGATCTAACATGCCACAAATAAAAAGGAGAAGATTGATTTGTAAGACAAAAAAAAGATAATACAGGGAACCACAAGACTTAGGTATCTGTACACTATCCACCACATATAGATCTCCAACTCTATTCCCTGTCCCAATCTGCCTCTTGGATGCTCGATCCTGCACAACACAAGTTAAAGAGGAGGAGATGATATCAAAACCAGAATCAGATAATTGATTAATAGAAAATAAACTAACTGACATTTGAGGGACATAGAACACATTAGGAATAGATAGAGGTGAGCTAGAGGAAGAGAGAACAGATCCAATATATTTAACATTCAAGTGAGACCCATTTGCGGTGGCTATAGGAATGGGTTAAGAAGGGGATATGCAATTACTAAGAAGAGAGATTTGGAGTCATATGGTGAGAGGACCCGAAATCAAATATCCAAGTAGTGGGAAAAATACCTGAAGAAGTAAAATGACTCAAACCTGAGTGAATGGTGGACACAACAGAAGCATGTGACTGAGCCTGCGACTGAGATGCTAACCAATTCTGAAGTTGCTCAATAATAGATGTCACTGGAGAGGATTGCACTGTGCTGGCAAGAGGTGGGGCAGCAAGAGCAGTCTTATATCATTCAATTTCAAATTCTCTCTCATTCTTGAATACCTTCATCCTTCTTATGCTAATTGCTTCAGTTTTCTCGTCGGCCATTCTTAGAGTTGCAAATATCACAATATATCACAAATCAAATGACCCAATAAAGAGGACAACAGAAAAAAAATCAATCAAGATGCTAAGTAAAGTCAATAACCACCAAACTTTACTATTACAATGCTGAGAGATAAGAGAGGAATCACCAATAACCAAAGAGCTATGAAACAGATTCTGTAGAGAGAGAGGATAGCACTTAGCAAGTGCCGATAGTGCACCAGAAGGTCTGTGAGAGAGAGAGAGAGGCTTTTAGAAGGTGCCGACAGTGAGCAGAAAATTTCAGCAGATCCCGTGAGAGAGAGAAACCCCGGAAGGTGAGAACAACACTTAGTGCCGATATTAAGGGAGTATGCACCAATAGATCTGCAAACAGTGAAGAGAGGTTCCAGCAGTTCCGTGTGAAAGAGAGAAGCCTCAAAAGATGCCGTCACAGAGAGAGGGAATGCTGAGTTTGCTGCTGGACAGAAAGAGGTTGTCGACAAAGAGATAGAGGAGGTAGAAGGTGCTACAGCTGGACAGGAAGACAGAGCCTGAGATTGCCGAAGGTGAGGGAGAGGGAAGATGCAGTGCCAACAGCCCTTAGGGCTCTGATACAATGATAGTGTATGAAGAAGAAATGCTTAACAGCAGTGCAATCTTATTCAATTATGTTAAAATAGGGTTTACAATAAAAGAATATATAGATAAGCTAAACTAGAATTATAGTAAGTCAACTTTAGAAGCTGTACATGGAAACTAGAATATGGACAATATAAAATACAGCTCATAGTAACTACTGTCCAGCCTCAGTTTTTAGGTAGATTGAAATTTAATTTAGATGGATGCTCCTTTGCCAATCTGGGTGTCGTTGGTATTGGTGGCAGTTTTAGGAATTAGGAATCATGAGGGTCATGTGCTTATTTTTTTCTCTCTTAGCCCGATTGAGAAGGATTTGCTATTAGGGCAGACATCCAAGCCCCATTTACCGTTATTAGGCTTGCTAATGCTTATGACTCTAGAGACATTTTGATGGAGGGAGATTCCTTTACGTTTATCTCTTGGTTAAAGGAAGGGGTGGTTGGAACTTGGAACTTGGAGTTATTGCTACACTTTAGGTGAAGTTTTGGACATTGCTAGTCTTGTTGGGGCTAGTTTGACTTGGACTCGAAGATCAACTAATACTAAAGTGGAGTTTGTAGCAACAAGAGGGGCCATTATTTTGGAATCTTTTATAGGCCATTTTTATCCTCCTCGACTGGTTTTTTGGCTTCAGTTTGGGTCGCATTGGGGTCTTTATATTGTTCTTTTTGTAGTTAGGTTGGGGTTGTTTGATTTGGGGTTTTTTTGGGCTTGGTTGTGTTTTCTTTTCTTTTCTTTTCTTTGAGACTTCTTGTCTTCTCCGCGTATCCTTTTATGATCTTTGTTCTTGTTTGTGGTTGCTGTGTTGTTGTCTTTGTACCCAGTGGCTAAATGAATGTCATTCGACATTCTTGTTCAACAACCCTATTTTAAATTGTCTCTGAAGCTTTTTGTTTTATATAGCCGTTTTGGTTGTATGGAATGTTTAATTTGCTTTCATCAATCATATTGCCATTTTATTTGCTCCCATGGGACAATAAGATCTATTTACTGTGTTTTTTTAAACAGGTATTATCGTATGTTTGAGGCCACACAGGATGGATTGGGTAGAAATGCTCCTGTTCACAGCATACATGGTTCTCTACTTGCAGTTGGAGAGCTTTTACGGTTTGTCAAATTTGCATTCATTGATGGATGTATTTTTGGTTCTTTAAACTAGTTTAGGTTACTTGCTTGAGTAGTTTGGAAAATTTTTACTCGTCAACATTTCCCCCTCTTCCTTTTATAAAAAATTTCCTTTACTTTTGCCTCTGCATTTGGTCTTTTTCTGTTTTGTTTTTTTTATTTTTTTTTATTTTGGTAGGGTGGTTGAATCTTTTAGGAACTGTTTTGTTTTTTTGTTTTTTTGTGATTGCTCACTCAATGTATATGGATTTATATGTTGGGCGCCTACATGTCTAGAAGCACTTGTATATGTTTAATGTGGGCATTGGGTGCTACTCAATATAAGTCTAGTCAATGCAAGTATATTTAGTAGCAAAGTGAGAAGCAACTGAAGCTCGTAAATGACTTGGAAATTTAGAATAGGTAAAACCTGAAAAAATTTTCATGCCCTCTTGCTATTGTTTGAGAACTACTATACAATCACTGGTGCATGCTTTATGAGTTTGGTGATGGGTAAATAATGTTTTTTGGAACACATCAGCAGCGGCATGTCTGTCTTATCAGAAAGAGCAGTGTTATACTTCCCAAGCTTTTTCCCCAACTCTCTCACATGGGTTGATATTGACACTCACGCCCATGTGGAAGTGGTAGTAAAAAGTTGGAAAGAGTAGCATTTTCCTGTCAGAAAACAATGGTATGAGTCCACATGTTGGGACATTGTTAGTAGATTTACATTGAATATGCTGATGTATATCGTTTGGTTGTTACAATTCACCCACAATACACCCACCCTTTACTTGTTTATTACTTTTGATGGTGTATATTATTGAACTTCGATTGGGCAGGAACACGGGCGAGTTCATGATGTCAAGGTACAGAGAAGTTGCAGATATTGTTGTCAAATACCTGGAACACCGGGACAGGCTTGTTCGCCTTAGCATAACTTCGCTGCTACCCCGCATTGCTCATTTTCTGCGTGATCGATTTGTTACAAACTACTTACAGGTTTGTGAGCTTTGCTCCATTATTTGTTTCGTGATTATGCCTTATAGCCAATAGTGAGAAGGTTTAGGGTAAAAGCAATTTTACTTATATTTATAGTTTATCACCCCAATCATGCGCTTATGGAAATTTCAATCTCTTATACAGATATGCATGAGTCATATTCTTGCAGTTCTGAAAATTCCGGCTGAACGTGCTAGTGGTTTCATTGCACTTGGAGAGATGGCTGGTGCTTTGGATGGGGAACTTGTCAACTATTTGCCGACAATAATGGCTCACTTACGTGATGCAGTATGTCACCTATGCCATTATCTGGCATTTTCTCTACAATTTTAGTTTTCTTTCTGATTCATTTTGTGTAGTTTAGAGACTGCTGGCTTATTCATATTCATTTGATAGGAATTGATTACTAAGATTCGTCATAATTTTTTATTAATTGATTTGTAGATTGCTCCTCGAAGAGGTAGACCCTCGCTTGAAGCTTTGGCTTGTGTTGGAAGCATTGCAAAAGCCATGGGCCCTCCTATGGAACCTCATGTTCGTGGTCTTTTGGATGTTATGTTTTCTGCTGGTCTTTCGCCTACACTTGTAGAAGCCCTCGAGCAAATAACTGTCAGGTAACCCTGGGCATTCAGAAAACTTTTGCAGATGTTTATTGGTTACTTGTTTGATTGGGGGAATCTGATCTATGCATTGGTGGAAATTTCAGTATTCCGTCCTTGCTGCCTACTATTCAAGATCGTTTGCTTGACTGCATTTCAATCACTCTTTCAAGATCACACTATCCACAGGCGAGGCCATCTGTTGCCATGGTTCGAGGAAATACGATAAATACCCCTCAACAAGCCTCAGACCTTAGTGGTTCAGCCCTAGTTCAACTTGCTTTGCAGACTCTTGCTTGTTTTAATTTCAAGGTTTGTGTACTTATATTGTCCAATATGAAATCTAGTTGTGCCTATTAGTTCACTGTGAACCTAATGTTTGGTTTAGGGCCATGAACTTCTCGAATTTGCGAGGGAATCTGTTGTTGTATATTTGGATGATGAGGATGGAGCCACACGAAAAGATGCTGCCCTTTGTTGCTGCAGATTAATTTCAAATTCCTTTTCTGGCATAGCGTGTGCACAGTATAGCTCTAGTAGGTCCAGTCGAACGGGGGGAAAGCGACGGCGTCTTGTTGAAGAGGTTTGGTTTAACACACACACACACACACATTTCTAACTCTTTTATTGCTGCACACTTGTTACTCACATGATTGACTCATTTGTGTCTAATATTTGCAACTGCTTGTTTCCTCAGGTTTTTGTTTTTTGTTTTTTGTTTTGTTTTGTCCTATGTGCGAGTGTGCGACTTTAATACACTGAAGGTTCTCTTGGCTTGTAAATTGTTCTACTCAATTCTTCTTCAACAATCCAAACAGGCTAGATCTTTAAGTTTATAAAAATTTTAGCTCTTCATTATGAAAAGTTATAGTATGACATCTTATTACAAGCTGTCTTTTTATTTTTTATTTTTGGTAGTTAATTTAATTTATCTGTTTTTTATAGAGGTGTGTATGTTGTGTTGGTTAAGGATGACATAACTTGTATATAAAAAAGGATGACTAAATTTGGCATTTTCTTTTTATTTGGGTGAAAACTAGATTGGGTATATTCAAGAGGATGTTTAATGTGTATGTTGTTTGCTGATGATTAGATTTTTTAAATTGAGATTATGTGGCTGGTAAATGTTTGAGTTTTTTTGTTTTTTTTCTTTTCTTAACACAAAGGAAATATTGAGTTTGAAATATGAAGAGTAAGAAGGTTTCAGTATTGAGGGACAATTAGGTTGAAATTTGTAACTTGTGAGGTTTTTTATTTTTCTGTTTATTTGCTTCTTTCCTGTTTTTGTTTTGTAAGTAGGACTCATGGTCCTCTTATTTCCTTTAAAAAAATCATTGCTTAAAAAAAAAAAGGTTTCAGCATGTAATTTAGAAATATTGTTTGGTAAATGATGGATTCTTTTGAAAAGAAGTATTAAGGGGGCGAGGAGCTTCCTACTCATAAACAAGTTGGGATTATTATTATTATTATTATTATTATTATTATTATTATTTTGGATAGGAAACCAAAATTGCACAAAAGAAAAAGGATAAGTAAAATGAGATGGACGAGGCATTCTTATAAAGACAAATGAGCAACAACTCACTCTAGAATGAAAGAAATAGAAACAAAATGAAGAGACAAAACAATATTGACAACAAAGCCCTTATGGAGCATAAAAATGCGCTCTGAATGTTTATAGTGGAGGTTCCTCTTATAGTTAGAGAACCTGCCTCCTCATTGGCTGATTTCGCGACCATCTTGACTTTCCCAAAAGGAGTATCACTCGAATTTTGGAGAGAAAATGTTTCCTAAGGCATTTGTTGTGGGGTAAGAGTAGTGTGAGATAGAACAAAAATGCCCTGAGGCGTAAAATTTTAGGTAGTACTCTTATGGGGTGTGCATCTAATAGGCTGGGCTAATGCTTGATGCTAGTTGGGTGCACCTTTTATGCCTCAATGTTCTTGGCGTATGCCTCTTAGGAATTTGTTAATCATAGTTAGGTTTTGAAGGTTGTGATGGAAAGGTGATTGAGGATGAAGAAGTAACAATAAATGAGATGTGTATATATTTTTTTCCTAGTTGTACTTTTCTTATGGAGTGAATATATTAGGATTGAGGGGTTGGAATGGAGAGACCTTTTGAGGTGGAGGAAATTAAAGAGGTAGTCTTTGATTGTAGTATGGATAAATCCTCATGTCCATATGGTTTTATAATGGGCGTCTTTTAGGATTCTTGGGATGTTGTGAAAAAGGATTGAGTAAAGGTCTTTGAGGAGTTCTTTAATAATGAGGCGGTTAATTCTTGTACCAATGCATTATTTACTTGCCTTATTTTGAAGAAGATAAATTCCAAGAGTATTAAGGATTTTAGGCTAATTGTAATTTCTTTCTATAAGATTTTGGCAAAGGTGTTAGCTAAAAGATTGAGATCTGTACTTTTAGATACAATTTCGTCTTGTTAGGGTGCGTTTGTTGAAGGGAGGCAAAATTTGGATGTTGTATTGGTGGCTAATGAGGTGGTGGATGAGTACAGAAGTAGAAAAAAGGAAGGTTTATTGTTTAAGGTTGATTTTGTAAAAAAAACGTATGATCACGTGGTATGGATTTTTTGGATTTTGTTACGAATAAGAAAGGTTTTAGTCTGAGTTGGAGGAAATGGATTTTAGGTTGTTTTTCTTCTGATAATTTGTTTGTCATTGTTAATGGGAAACCAGGACTTTATAGCATCGAGAGGGTTGAGGCAAGGAGATCCATTGTCCAATTTTCTTTTTACTTTGGTGGTGAATGTTTTGGGAAGGTTAGTGGATGGGGCTAGGGAAGTAGGTTTAGTAGAAGGTTTTATTGTAGGAAGGGATAGGGGTGTCGGTTTTGCATTTGTAGTACGCTGATGATACACTCTTTTTTCTTTTCTAACAATGAGGAAAAGTTCTTGAATTTTTAGTTGATATTGCAAGTTTTTGAACTTGTTTCAGGGTTAAGAGTTAATATCGGGAAAAGCTCATGTGCCAGGAGAGGTTTTGGGCAGGTTTGCGGTTTGGTTATGCTATAGTGTGGGGGTTTTGGCCTTTGAAATATTTAGGGTTTTCCCCCCAATGGTGTGATGTGTTGTAGTGAGGGTGAAAGTGTTGATCATTTATTTGTGCATTGTTTGGTAGCTAGGGTGCTATGGTGCTATTTATTTCAGCTTGGTGATATGTTTTGGGTTGTGCCTCAGTATGCCCATCACTTGATGCTGATTGACTTTAAGGTGTTTGGGTCTTCATCAAGAACCTCCATTGTTTGGAAATGCTTTGTTTTAGCAATTTTCTGGGTAATTTGGCTTTAGAGAAATGCTAGGATTTTTGAAGATAAAGTTTTGTCATTAGAAAGTTTGTGGGATAAAATTTGTTATTTGTCTTCTTTATGGGTGTTGGTTACGAGAGAATTTAAGGGTGTTCCTTTGTTTCTTTTGAGGGGAAATTGGGTGTTTTGTTGTAATCTTTGAGCTGTTTCTCTTTTCCTCTCTCTTGTTTGCTTTCTTTTCTTTTGTCTCTTGTAAGTAAGACATCTTGTCCTCTTTGTTTTTCTCTAATAAATTTGTTGCTTATAAAAAAAAAAAGAACTATTCAGGGTTACCCTGAGGTGGAAACCCTAGAAGTGCTTCTTTTTGTGAGCCAATCATGGAGAAAGTATGTAAAAGATTATATGGATGGTAAAAGGCAATTTAATCAAGGTGGGAGAATACTTTAGTCCGGTCTGTTGTGGTTAGCATTCCTGTTTATTTATGTTGGTGTCTCATATGCTTAGGAAGGTTTGTAAGAAAATTGAGAAGTTGATGGGGGATTTCCTTTGGGAAGGATGGAGGGAGGGTAAGACAGATCATTTAGTAAAATGGGATGTTGTGTCTAGAACTAGAAAGAAGGGGGGTTTGGGGGTGGGACATATTGATAAGAGGAATATTGCCTTGTTTAGTAAATGGCTGCGGAGATTTCCTTTAGAGTACGACTTTTTATGGCACATGGTGATTAAAAGTTAAGTATGGATTGCAAGAAAATGGGTTGGATGCAACTGTGGGAAATTCAGTCTTTGCTCGTTGCCAATGGAAGGCAATTTCTCTGGTTTTTGCCTTTGTTTCGTCTTCATGTTTCTTTCGTGTTGGGTAATGGCGAAAAGATCAGGTTTTGGGAGGATGTTTGGATGAAAGATTGTGCTTTTTCTAAGGTGTTTCTTAGGCTTTTCTCTCTATCTCATGCTCCTGATGTTCCTATTTTATCTTTGATTGCGAATCTTTCTTCTCCTTTTGGGTGGGATTTTCATTTTTCTTGAAATCTTAATGATAGAGAGGCTCTTGAATTTTCTTCATTGACTTCTCTTTTGGATAGTGTCATTATTAGACCCCGTATTTCTGATAGGAGTTGATGGTTGTTACAACCATTGTGATGGTAATGTGTTCAACTTGATGATTTTCTTTTCCTGATAGTTCAGCTTGAGTTTAAACATATATAGAATGTAAAATGCATTATGCAGAAATATTAACCAATTTGTCTTTGTACAGATAGTGGAAAAGCTTCTCATTGCAGCTGTTGCAGATGCCGATGTTAGTGTTCGTCATTCAATCTTTTCCTCTCTGCATCGAAATGGAGGCATTGATGATTATTTAGCACAGGCTGATAGTTTGAGTGCTGTTTTTGCTGCATTAAATGACGAGGTAGATTTCATCTGTTACTGGATATATGCTAGTACCTGGATAGATAAATTCCTCCTGATTAGGTTATTCATGGTCAAGCATTTTCCCCACATGGCCACCACGAGAAGAAAAGCCACTCTAGAAGGACTGATTTTAACCACTATCTAGAGACCAGAAATCTACTTCCCTCTACACAGGCTAATCCTTCGAATAAGGAGTTAAACCGAAAAATACCTGCTCTTTGCACCCTCCCACATAATGCAGTCCCCCATCCTCCTATATATCTTAATTGAATAATGTTTCTAAAAAATGCTACCCATCCCATTTAACTACCATCCCTGCAAATTCCTGCTAAACAACGCACACCAAGACATCACATCTTCAATCCCTTTCCTTTTAATTGAGTGAAAGGGTAGGATTTGTTGCTAAAAAGTATGTTCTTTTGTCCAATCTTGTGGTTCCTTTTTATTTCTTTCCCAATATTGGGGTTTCATAGCGAAGTTACTACTTTGAGCCATAATTGTGTGTGTGTGTGTGTGTGTGTCTGTGTCCGATCACATGTGAAGGAATTAATTTCCATTGCAACACACGGAGTTCTGTAGTTTGCTTCTGCTTTCCGTATATATTTCATTCATGTTTCTAAAGTTATTTGTCAGTGAAGAATTGCTCATGGTAAGAATATCTGTTTTGGTTATTCTTTATTTATTTATTTAGCTATTTCGTTTTGCTTATTCTTGGTTTTATTTATTTTATTATTATTATTATTATTTTTTTATGGTACAGCCCTGTTTTGAAATCTTTTTTCTATTGAAGCAGGATTATTCACTAGAAATTTTGTTCTTTTGACCAATTAATTTTGATATTGTGAAATTTTTTTTTTTTTTTTTAATATTCATTCTCCTGCTTTCATGGTGTTGCACTTTTTGAATATTAAGATCTCTCTGGTGTCTAGGATTTTGGTGTTCGGGAGTATGCAATCTCTGTGGCTGGGAGATTATCAGAAAAGAATCCCGCATATGTTCTTCCAGCACTTCGCCGCCATCTTATACAGTTGTTGACTTATCTAGAGCAGAGGTGATGTAAAAGGGTTCTAGTTTATGATATTTATTTAGTAGTTCTTGTGGAATTCCTTATTAAAGTGGATAACTCCTTTTCTTCCTAAATTTTGCTGTCAAAGCTTAAGATTTTAACTTCTTTAGCTATGTCAGCAGTGCGGATAGCAAATGCAGAGAAGAAAGTGCAAAATTACTTGGTTGCTTAATTCGCAATTGTGAAGGATTAATACACCCATACATTGCTCCAATACACAAGGTTCGTACTTTATTTATAACATTTTTCTATTTCAGTTATTGTTTTTCACCCTCTTATGAGGAATGTTTGATTTTTCAGGCACTTAAGGCAAAACTCTCTGAGGGCCCTGGGGTCAACACTAATAATGGCATTATTAGTGGAGTTCTTGTAACTGTTGGGGATCTTGCTAGAGTGGTGGGTAGATTCCTATCTCATTTGCCGTTGCAATTTCTGCACATTAAAATGTGTTATCGGGTTGAGTGGTTGGATGTGCATGTTTTGATGCATTATCAGAATATATATGTTAGGTTTACATAAAGATGTTCCAGCTTGCCAAATGGTGCTCTCCCTTTGGGTTTGTGGATTTGGATTTCATATAACTCGAAAATTTTAATTTCCAAACAATATTTTTTTTTGGGCAAACCTAATGCTCCCTCAGGTTGCTACTCTGTGTGTGTGTGTGTGTGAGCGTGCATGTATCCTTGTGTATGTGTATAGCTGCACTGAACTTCTGGAGTTGTAGTGTGAACTTGAACTCTGCGATCTAATCGCTCTTTATAAGCACTAACGCACATTGGATTTTGGTTCTTTTTCTTGAGTTTTAGACTGTCAGTAGTGTACTTTCACACAAACAAACCCATTTAAACTTTTTGAGCCAAAATTGCTTGGTGCTTCTCCATGCTTACATTATTTCTCAATCTCATAAGGGATGTTGATTCGAGTCCTGGTGTCTGAGCTTAGAATCAAATGGAGTCTTCTAAAGGAGTCATTTCATGTTCATGTCATTTTGGAGTTCAAGTTGTTGCATTTGAGATCCAATGTGCCTTGTAAGTTAAAGTTTTCGCCCGCATTTGTAGCTCATAAGTCAAAAGAAGGTTAACACAAATGAGATCCTTCAAATAAGGAGGCCACAAGAAGCTTTGTCCCCTTGTATATGCTTATTTAATGTGTATGAGTTTAGTGAATAAGTTCCTCATTTGTTTTCTGCATTATTTGGTGGCTTATCATATTTGGTAGGGTATGTTGTATTTAGCTGGGATTTTCTTTTAGTTTATTGAATAAGAGCATCTCCAATGGGCTTCCATTTGGGATTGCCATTCCAAATTTGGGAGGGATGCCAAAAAAAAAGGTTGCTCCAATGGGATGACATCCATGGCTCCCAAATTGGGTAAGGGCACCAATGCTTCCCATATTTGGAAAATTATTTGGCAATTGTCATCTCCTCCCAAATACCCCATATCATACTTCCCTCCAATTTAAATCCCATTGGAGCACAATGAAGTCAATTTTGAAACCCCTCAATGGAGCATAGTAGTGCCAAATATGGGAGGAGCACTGTAGCACTCCCAAATATGGAAATGGAAGGCCCAAATGGAAGGTCCCCATTGGAGATGCTCTAAGTTGGCCATTTGTTTTTGGTGGGAGCAGCTTATCATATTTGGCAGAGTATATTGTCTATAGCTGAGATTTGTTGGGTTGGTCTTTTTGGGATCCAAAAGTTCTTGGAGCTCTCTATCTTGGGTTCTGCGAGTGATATGGTAGGATTATGAGGTGCTTCATGCTGTCTGTTATTTTTGCGTGTGCGTGCGTTATTTTTAATACCTGTTTGACAGGTTCCAAGGGATAGTCTGGTTATTGGTGTTATTCTTGTATCTTTAGGGAGATTTTTGACCTATTATAGGTTCTGGTGGCTTCCTTTGTTGGCTCCATAGCTTAGTACGTGCAGCGGTCAACTTGTTTGCTAAGCGAGAACTTCATACTTTGGAAGTGTTTCAGGGGTGATTTCCTACTGGCTGTAGTTTGGTCGGCCACTTTGTTCATTGGTTTTATTAATTGTTGTTCTCTTGCTAGTGTTGTTTTGAAGATTGTTTCTATATCTCCATTATTATTATTTTTTATGAGAAAATTCACCTATAAAAAAATTTCATTGTTCCTCTGTTATTTTCTTTCTTCTTTTTACTGCGTTATTCATGTCTTCCGTTTTTTCTTATTGTTGAGTTGAGTTGATTATAGCTTCAATACATACTTCCTGTGTTACAATTTTTTTTAGGAACACATGATGCTCTGACTATTGTCGGCCTTGCATTCTTATCAGTATTAGCCTGTTTTCCAAGTAAATAATGATGACACAACTTTTTTTTGGCTGGGTTTTGTTTAGGGTGGTTCTGCAATGAGGCAATATATTCCTGAACTGATGCCGTTAATTGTTGAGGCTTTGTTGGATGGAGCTGCTGTTACTAAGCGTGAAGTAGCTGTAGCAACTCTTGGTCAAGTTGTACAGAGCACTGGGTATGTGACATGTTTCGTATGTTGCTTTAAGATGTATAACTTTGCTTAAAATTGTTCAGTTTTTTTGTTGGTTTTGGATGTAGATGTGGTTTATGTAACATTAGATTCTGTTCCATGAAAAAGAACACAGGATATCGATTTTATGACATTTATTGTAACGTTGGTCTTGACCCCATACTGACCTTTCTAGAGAGGTCGACATGTGTCATATTGGAAGGTGACACCTTGTAATGCACATTCACGTATCCATACAAGGGTGAAGGAAATAAAACAAAATGAAATTTGTATCTTGTCCGAGTACGCTCCACATCCATAAACTAAGTTGAAATATCAATGCTAACATCCTTGGCATATAAGCTGAGTCCATAATATATAAAAACCAATATATATCCGGTACGAATATACATAGCCTAGTAAATAGGTTTTAAAAGCATGCCTAGGCTCTAGGCTCAGGCGGGCTCAAGCTATGGGCTTTGCCTAGGGCTAGGTGAGGTGTGGTCTTCTAGGCACAAAAAAGGTGCGCCTAGGGGCTTTTTCCCGGGTGCAAGGTGCTATCAAGGCGTGCTTGAGGAATTAAATCATTTCTAACCCTTTATTTTATTATTTATTTTATTTTTATTTTATCGAACTCTTGTGCTTTTCAATTTCCGGCCATTAAATTAGATTACCCATTTAATTTAAGTCATCAACTATTAAAAAAAAAAAGGAACAAGGGGAGTGGGAAACATCTAGGACTTGGGACGACGCATTCGCTTTTGGTGAATCCTCCAATCTAGCTTGCAAAGCTACATAAAAAGCATGAATGAGCTACAAAGCTCAGTAGGAACAATGTATTCTCTAACTAACATCAATAATACAGATACATGGAATATGATCATAAATAGTTAAAATAATGAGATTTAGTATAAACCAACATATAAAACAATTCTAGAAAAGTGTGGGCTTATTAGTTATGAACACAGTCCAATGCAATCCATTTCCTAGTTATGGGGATCACGAGTGTATCATAGGGGCACTAGATCTCAGGCTAACAAGGCCACGCACCCAAGCCGAAAATGACTACAGACAGGATCCTTCATTTGAGGGTACAACTTGGCATAACATGCCGAAACTTCTGAAGGTACTCTCTACTAAGGACCTTAAGCCCCCCAAACCTCCATTTTGATACAAGTCGACCCACGACACGAATAGCAATAACAACAATATCCAATATGTCTCAAATCATAGACAAGCATATCAAAGGCCATATGTAAATCCATGTTTTCATTATGTTATAAAATCTTAACAATATGTATAAAACATGCCACACATTTAACAAAACAAGTATATGTCATGTATCATATTCATCGATTATAAAACAAATATCATTTTGAAGCCATTTAAGTAACTGAGCATCGTCAATGTTAGAGGGGATAACATATTTCTACTTTAAATGCGAAGTTCACCAACTCTAAGGCTCCCACAAGATCAATGCAAATGCAAAAGTGTGACGGTGGGTTGGCATCTTCCCAAGGACTCTCTAGATCTGAGAAAAAGCAAAAGAACCGACAAATATCTCAAGCTGTTCAAAACAGAAAAATACAAATTCTAGCTTAAAAGAAGTAGACCTTGTTCGAACGAGGCCTACTTCGTTATTCATTCGAACGAACTCTCCTTCTTTAGCCAAATTCAACTTCTAAAGCCTGTTTGAACAAATGGGCAGCTCTTTCGAACGCACCCATCTTGTTTGAACGAACCCCAAACTCATTTGAATGAGAACTGGGCAAAAACCCAGCCTTGAGTATGAATAGTGTCCACTCTACCCCAAACTCCACAAAACACCAACCAAACCCTAAAATCTTGCTCCCAAACCTTAGATCCAACATAGGCTAGTCCCAAGAACACCTAAAACACCAAAAATGCTCACATCAAACCATCCAAATGAGATATCAAACCATGAATCTCAAATCAAAACATATAAAACCCATTTTCACCACCTCCACTCTACACCATCCAAAACCACCACTTCTACACATCATCAACCCATCCAAATGAGGATTAAAAACCCTGTGACAACCCAACTCCTCAATCTCAACCAAAAAAGCCCAAATCAAACCAAAAATAAAAAGAAAAGGGTGTAGAGATTGAAGAATGGAAGAAAACAGGTAAAGGGAATGCATAAGGGAATGACCTTGCCTCCACCTAAGTGTCTGAAGCAGCCAAGAATCATCCCCTTGTCACCACCATGCACTTCCCCTCCCAAGCTCTCTCTCTAAACCCTCTGTCACTCTCCCATTCGGCCAAAAGAAAGGGAAATGGGGTTTAACCCCCTTGGTCCCTTTATATATACTTGGGACATAAAGGGAATTTGGGAAAAAGATTTTTTATTTTCTTTGAAAATGAGATAAGAGAAAATAGATCCACTTAGGCCCCAAAATAATCTAAATCACCACTTAGCACCAATAGTAACATTATACAATAGAAGAAGTGGCTTAAAATTGGGACGAGGTTTCACATTCTCCCTTCCGTAAAAGAGTTTCGTCCTTGAAATTCAAAACCACTCAATCATTTAAAAGATGTGGATAGCAATCACGCATATCCGATTCTATTTCCCAAGTTGCTTCCTCAACATTCTGATGATGCCACAACACCTTCACTTGTGGAATGACCTTGTTCCTTAGAATTTGCTGCTGAATATCCAAAATATGAAAGATCTTATTGAAGGTCTATGTCTGGCATGGTAAGAACGAGAGACAGATCCGGTTCATACTTCCTAAACGTGAAAGAAGAAAGGAATGACACGAGGCGAGCTGTAAAAGCTACTCATGAAACTAGTGCTTCGCCATATGACAAAGACAACCATCTTTCTAATCTCCTTAGCATTTCTTTTATAATGCAAAGAAATCCTGATAAAAGAAGGTTTGTATAGATAAAAATATTCATTGGTTGGGTTATTATACTTTTTTTTATTTTTTGTTCTTTTCAGTCTAATCCTTGGATCCTAGGTAATGGATGCATTTGATGTAACTTTAAGCAAGAGCCATGATTTTATTATCGTATGTAAATGTTAGAAATCTGTATTATATCCTAAATATGATTGTTTTAAGAGTTTTTCTTTAATAATGCTGACAGGTACGTCATAACTCCATATAATGAGTATCCGATGTTGCTTGGTTTGCTCTTGAAGCTGTTGAATGGTGAGTTAGCATGGTCTACCAGACGAGAAGTACTAAAGGTACTTTCTTGTGAACTAAAATGCTGTAGCTGTATTTGTTTGATATTGATGCTGAAATTTCTCTTGGGTCTCATCAGGTTCTTGGAATTATGGGTGCTTTGGATCCCCATGTGCATAAACGCAATCAGCAAAGCTTACCAGGGTCACATGGAGAAGTTGCCCGTGCTGCCAGTGATACTGGTCAACACATTCGGTCTATGGATGAACTACCTATGGACCTTTGGCCATCTTTTGCAACGTCTGAAGATTATTATTCCACGGTAATACTTAAAGCTAAAATGCACCGCATATCCTTCTTGCTTATTTTAATATTTATTTATAACTTCAGGTTGCTATCAACTCCCTTATGCGGATACTTAGGGATCCTTCACTTGCTAGTTACCATCAAAAGGTGGTCGGTTCTCTAATGTTCATATTCAAGGTTTGTACGCTCTCTTGCTATGTTTGTTTCTTTTTCTTTTTCTTTTAAAAGTAAAATGCTCTTGTTGTTGTTGCTACTAAGGTCTAATATCATCTTTTCCCTTTTCTTTTTTTCTTTTTTGTGAGGTTAGTCGATGGGTCTTGGTTGTGTTCCATACTTACCAAAGGTTAGTTCTTTGATCTTCTTGATGTAAATGGCTTCCCTTTTGTGCTGATGAGTTAAATCTAATTTCTTTTACCTGTAAAGAATGAAATATCATGTGAAACTCAAAAAATGAAAGAAAAAGAAATGCAAGCTGCGGTATTGGCACAATATGGAACTTCCCTTCTAAGATAGTAAACATATTTTTCCATTCCTTCAAACTTTCATCATTTTGACTTCTGGGAAATGTTGCTGATCTGCATTTGTTCGTCTTAAATTATTGTCTTTGTGCTTCAGTCAGAAAAATTATTGTCTGAATCCAAATTATTATACATATTTTACTACAGGAATATATCAATGATATAAATATATATTATATAATATAAATATAAATATAAATATATAATATATAATATAAATATAAATATATAATATAAATATATCAACGATATAGATCCATATATGCAAGATATTTATTCACGTGTGAATTTGTTTATGTTTGAATGAACTGTAAGGTCCACCCTTTTTTACCTGTAGGTTTTGCCTGATCTGTTCAACATTGTTCGCAATTGTGATGACGCCCTGAAGGATTTTATAACATCAAAGCTTGGGACTCTGGTATCTATTGTGCGCCAGGTATAAATGGATGTCATGGAATATGATCCGTTTCTTTATCTTGTCACACAGACATTATGATTTTGGGGCCTTTCTGGAAATCATATATGGAATTTGGGTGTGCCTGTGCAGCATATTCGTAAATATTTGCCAGATTTGCTGTCTCTAATTTCTGAACTATGGTCATCGTTCAGTTTGCCAGTTACTAACCGTCCTGCACAAGGCTTACCTGTAAGTACATTTTTTTCCGTGCACAATTAACTGCATGTCGTATTGTGAGATTGGTTATTTGTGCTTGCCTATGGTATTGCAATTATTATTTTAAATTTTCTGGAATTCTTTTTCCCTTAGATTCTGCATCTAGTGGAACAACTTTGCTTGGCACTCAATGATGAATTCAGAACGTATCTTCCTGTTATTCTTCCATGTTGTATTCAAGTTCTGAGTGATGCAGAACGGTGTAGTGACTACACTTACGTTCTTGATATTCTCCACACCCTTGAAGTGTTTGGTGGTTAGTACTTCTCTGTTTTGTAATATTGTGCTTATTGTTATGCATAATATATTCTGTTCGCTGTTATATATATTATATCTTCTTCCTTTACCTTAGATTGAAAATGTGGCAACCTATCCAAAATTCTCACAACAGTTCACCATATAGGGACATTGGATGAACATATGCATCTTCTTCTTCCTGCACTCCTTCGATTATTTAAAGTGGATGCTTCAGTCGATATAAGACGTGCTGCTATCAAAACTCTGACAAGATTGATCCCTCGTGTGCAGGTTGGCAATTGTTGATACATTTGAACTTATTTTATTTATGACGTAATTCCTTGTACAGCTATGTCATTTGTAATGTTTATTTTTTCTTTCATCAGGTTACTGGTCACGTATCAGCTCTCGTGCATCACTTAAAGCTTGTCTTAGATGGGTCAGTTTTCGCTTTTCTTGTTTTCAAGTTAAATATCAAGTGGAAAGCTTACCTTTGTGTAATATCTGTATCAATAATTAAAAAATGTGTTTTATTGGATATATATATATATATATATATATATATATATATATATATATATATATTTGTGCCAACCTCTTTTGTTTTGTTATTCTAAATGTAGCTGTCAAAAATGAAAGTCAAAACAGAATATGCGGAGATACACCTTAGAATCTAGAATATTTTGTGGATTTATTTGTGCCAACTTTTTTGTGTTTGTTATTCTAAATTTAGATGTCAAAACAAAATAGATGGACACACACCTTAAAATCTAAAAGGTCTGAAGCCAAGTGGGACTAAATGGGAATATATTGTAGAAGAATATAATCCACTCTATCCTCATCACCTAAATAGAAGGCATGCTATAGCTTCATATACTTGTATTCGGCCCTCCACCTACAAGCTTAGGCTTTTAGGGTGGAAACTTAACATGGTATTAGAGCCACCGATCCACCTGTGATTAACTGGTACTTATTTTGTGCTTCATTCCGCCGGCAGGCAGCTCGGGCCATGATCTAGTTATATATATATATATATAATCATATTTTCCTCTTTGAATTTATCCATTTTACTATCTTTTGTCATCCTAAATCTTGTTACAAGTACCACCTACAAAGCTTTGATTTTTTTTTTTTTTTACCATTATTTCTCATGTGAAAGTGATTGTGCCAACACAGGCATCATCAAATGGCCACCATACCACCGGTGCTACTTCACTAAAAAGAAGTTACTTTCGTATTGGGATTTTCAATCCAAGGTTGCAAAACTCAATGAAGATTTGGCCTTGATTATGGCCCACAGTGACATGAAGTTTGTTCCATGGAGCTTTCTTTCCCATACTTTTAAAAGTCTAAAGGCTACAGGCCTATAGAGGCTTGGCCTAGGCTTTAGCTCTTGGTACCAAGACTTGGGACCATAGAGCCTTTGTTGGCTTTACAAAGCCTTATTTCAACTTCATAATTGATCCATTGAGGTCCTTTTTACCCGGTGAATATTATCACACAATTGCATTAATGGTGGCTTATTTTTCATCAATTGGCATCAAACTTACCTAGATTTTTATTCAAAATCTTCATAAGTTTGAGGGTGGTATTGAGGAAATAAATCAAGACAAGGCAATCAAGGAAGGGATCAAGAGATATGGAAATGAATCAAAAGAAAGTCAATGATGAGAGCACTTCAAGGAAGAAGATTGAGAGAATATTAAGGATGAAGAAATATCAAAGAATTTGATTTGTTTTTGTTTCCTTCTTTATGTGTTTCACTTCTTGTTTATTTCCATATTAGTTACTCTTGTTTTCTATATAAACCATCTAATGGGTTGGCTGTAATCAAGCTATTATCAATGAGATTCAGTTTTTCTTCATATATGAAATGTAGATTTAGTCAAACTTTGACTAGAAATGGGAGCATAGTGCGAATTGATGGTGAAAAGATACCTAGAATGACTTTTTTTGATATTGTGATGGTATTAGGGTTAGGTTAATTAACCTTAAACCCCTTTAAAGTCTTATTTATATTAAAGATATAAAGTATATGAATGGACTAAAATATCCCTACCAAATAATCCTTATTTATTAACTTAACACTCCCCATCAAGCTCAAGCATAGATATTTATCGTGCCCAACTTGTTACATAATTAAGAAAATTTCACTTTCCAAGAGCCTTAGTAATCACATCACCCAACTGATTTCTAGATCTTACATATGCTGTAGTAATTTTTTTACTCATTACCAAGTTTTTAATGAAATCACAATCAACCATTAAGGATTCCATTTCTTGAAGCAGACTTTTCCCACACTATTTCACATGCAGTATGAGCCATTGCCCTATACTTAGTTCCAACACTAGACCTAGCTACAACATTCTGAATGTTTATTACTCTTCCATATTACCAAATTTCCACAAGCAAAGGTAGAATAACTAGAAATGGACCTTCTGTCCTTGCAATCTCCTACCTAGTTTGTGTTTGAGAAACCAACAACTTCAAGAGAACTTGAAGAGTTATTCCATTACTAGTTGCATTTTTCAAATACTTTAAAATTCGACACAACGCCTCCTAATGATCCTGCCTTGGACTTTGCATAAATTTGCTCACAACACCAACTGCAAAAGTGATGTTCAGACGAGTTACAGTCAAATAACTAAGGTTATCCACTAGTCCTCTATTTCTCCCTGGATCATCAACCACTCACTAGTCACTACCATCTTTGTCAAACTTCATGTTAGGTTCCATAGTTGTATCAATTGGCTTGGCTTCCAACAATCTAGCATTTTTAGAAGATCAGTAACACAATTTTGCTGTGAAAGAACAATTTCCTCGTTAGTGCATACTGTTACACGGTCTTTGGTAGAACTCAACCCCAAAAGCTAGCTCAAGAGGTGAGGGTGCCCTTATGCTTATATACAGCACATTACTTTCATACTTAGGCGATGTGGGACTTCGCTTCACACCCTTCCTCACATGCAGCGTGCACACTCGGCAGAACCTGTCGCGTGCAGGCCAAGGACACGCACCCTACCCATCCCTCGGTATGCCGGCTTTGATATCATGTTACACGGTCTTGGGTAGAACTCAACCCCAAAAGCTAGCTCAAGAGGTGAGGGTGCCCTCACGCTTATATACAGCACATTACTTTCATACTTAGGCGATGTGGGACTTCGCTTCACACATACAACCCCTATGCCCAAGAAATATCTCAGCAAATTAAAATCTTTAGTGTGAAAATGTTGACTTAAAGGAAGGAAAGTGCCATACCCACCCACGGAAGAAGTGAGGTTTTTATTACTTGTTCCATTTCCTGCTCGGTTGTCCTGTTCAAGCTGTCCGTTGCTTGCTCCGTCCGTGAATACCATCCTATGAATACTGTGCTCTAGCTTTTATTATGAGTGAACTTCTATGGCTTACTTGATCTAAAAAGAAGCCTTGTGAAAGCCATCTGTAATAGGGAGCTATACGTTCTTTAACATTGCTTAATTAACCTTATTTATCTGATCTAGTCGAAGTAGCAAGCAAGCCAGCTAGCCTAGCAGAGTCATCCTTCCCTCTAGCAGTAGCACTCTAATCCATCCTTATTCGCAAGGAAGATCTATAAGTGAAAGGCAAGCGAAGGTTGAATGAATGGATCTAAGAAGGAATCAATTTGCGCTAGTTATCTTTTAATAGCATCAACGAGGGCAGCAGAAGCACTTAACGGTAAGTGTTAGAGGAGGTGAGGCTAGAAGAAAAGAGCAATTCGTCTCATGCGTGGGATTCGCCTGGCATAACAAGCATCTGCAGCAGGCAGATAGGATCTTCGGTCCAAGCGGGCTGGCTAGCAAAGTTAAGCTCAATCTATATTCACTAGTTCCCCTTCCCCTTATAACTTTAACGCGAATGCTTCTCTACGCTCATCCTGATCTATGACCTGGCCTGATCGTTCCTCCCACCTTTCTCTTTGATGTTATTGTACTTTTTAAGTATTGTATTGGGCTTCTGGATCAATAGGGGACTATGCAATGTCTTGATATTGACTTGGAATGAGAATGGTTTTTATTTGCTTTTGTCTTAAATCTTTATTCTTGATCACTGCTTTGAAAGAAGCACATCACTGATTCCAAGCGTCATATAATATTCAAGCACCGGGTCACATTCGAAGACTGTGGTACATACAAGCACTACACACTCTTCGTATACCTCACCATATTCAAAGACTGTCTAGTTGAAAAACAAGAATACAAAGCATCACTTCGATTGGAATATACTCTTTCCACGTGTCACCTCACACATGTCAGTATACAAAGGCGCGTCATTCCAAATAGAATGTTATTATTAATGGAGTAATCATTGCATGGTTTTTAATATCGAAGACTGAGCTTTCCCTTCTTTAAAAGGGAACTTCAGCAAGAGAAAATCAACATCAAATACTTCTGACTTCCTCATTTCTTTTTGCGAATTAGAACCATTCATCCTTCTCAAGCCCTCACCATTTCACTGTAAAAATGCCCCACAAGAAAGCTTCTTACCCTCGGTTGACGAAGATAGAATGAAAGTAAATCTTTGCCAAATTGAAGGGTAACTCCTATCATGGAAATCCCATAACAATAAATCCTTTGGAGAATTGATGGGCATGACATTGATCTTCCGATTTTCATAGATCAAACAGAAGACCTCCGGTATCTGCAAGTCCAATCAGCATATCCAAGAACTGAACAAGAACCCATAGTTCCTTTCAGATTGCAATCCCTAAGGACCAACCCATGGGACCGGTTATATAATAGGGGGGAGCAGTGTAAACTTTGTTGGTGCTTATAATCCAGAAGCTGATAAATGGGAGGATTGGACAAATCGAGTTGTTAACTGTAGTCGATGGAGGAAGAAATTAGAAAAAGTCAATCTCTTGCAAGCCATAGTCAACACCTCAGTGTATCATCATATTAACGAGCCACTTCCCCTCTTGTAGTCCACCCTGATGCGTACCCTGACGTTAGGCTAGCATTAGCCTGAAGGTTCCACCCACCCTCGAGGTGGAAGAATGATTAAACCTGCCAAGTAATAGGAATATAGTGATACTTTTCCCAATAATCCCGTATCGAAGTCAGTCCCCCTTGGGAGTTAGTTTGTTAAGGGGAATAAGGGCAGGTATAAATTGTTCAGGGGAATGGGAGTTAGCTACTCTGTTCGCAAAAAATTCCAAAGAACACCTTCATAAAATCCTCCTTAACCACGTCCCAGCAATCCTGAAAAGCACCCATATTAACCCTATAATAACCACTGGAAATCATATTGAAAATGCCTACTTTGCTCATCGAAAACCAACATTAAAAATAGAGGCGCAATGGTGACACTTGATGTTAGTCTATTATAATAGAAAATGAACTTGTCTTTCTTGCAGTTTTTCTCATACTATCTATAGCTCCATCTTACAGGTTCTTAGTTCATTAATCTCTATTTGATTTTTTTTTTCTGCCTCATATGAGTATGGTTTTAAGGATTTCGGGTCAACTGTTGGACTTGAATTAAAAATAAAAAATCCTATTTTGTGGGAATTTTCATGTTGGTGTCTAATCATTGTTTGTAATTACTATAACTTGTAAATATTTATACATTTTTGAAATGTGGTAGAATATAAGTAAAATTTTGAAAATTCTATTGCTCTAAAAATATTTACAAAACCATTTGATGTTGTCTTGTAAGAGGAAAATAAAGAAAGTTTTTTTGTAACACGAAGAGACGTAATGGCTTTCCCAACCTCATGTTTCTGGAAAGGGATGTGGGTAAGATGGAGGAGTTTGTGGATAAGTTTTTACCCATGGGATCAAAGGTTAGTGTGTTTTGGACACGAAGGGGTTTTTAGAGATGTGGTGGCATTGCCCAAAGAGAATGAGAGAGGAAGAGCTATTTTCATCTTTGAGCAACTGTTTAATAGAAGAAAATCATTGGTAGTTATACCAGAAGATAGAGGATTAGTCAATACTCCATATGTGACTATATTTTTGCCTTGCATGCACATTTTAAGGATTTATTATGTGGTTTTGCATTACTGGTTGATTGGCAGAATTCTTTTCCCTCACTGTAGCACCAATACACAAGGGGTTCTTAAACTTGCATCTAATTTTTCTTTCCCCTTCCCCTTGCAAATATCATTATTTCTTACCTTTTGAAGTTTGCTAATATTTGTATATTGCTTCAATAATGTAATCTTATTGTTTTCAGAAAGAATGATGAGCTCCGGACGGATGCTGTTGATGCACTTTGTTGTCTTGCTCATGCCCTTGGGGAGGACTTATCAACTTTCATTCCATCAATTCACAAACTTTTGTTGAAACATCGTTTGCGGGTTTCCTCTTCCACCTGATTACTGCTGTTATTGTTACTATTTTTTATTTGATTAGTAGACTTCTTTTTGGAGATTTTGAGTATTACAGTAATTTAATTTTCAGCACAAGGAATTTGAAGAAATTGAAGGGCGCTTGAAGAGGCGTGAACCCCTTATATTGGGAACAGCAGCTGCCCAAAGATTAAGTCGACGAGTTCCTGTGGAGGTTATTAGCGACCCTTTAAATGATGTGGAGAATGACCCTTATGAGGATGGGTCTGATGCACAAAGACAACATAGAAGCCATCAGGTATCTTTCTTTTTTTTTTCTTTTTTTTTTTTTTCTGATTTACTTCATAGTTATTTTTATGCTTGTATGCACCATAGTTGTTAAAACACCTAATCAAGCTTTGGTTGTGGCACTACTAAATGCCTATGTGCTAAGATGTCAAATATAGGTTATGTTTCGTTGCTCTTGTGAAATAAGTGAAAACTTATATGTTTTTGGCATTTAGCTAATGAAGGAACCTCTAATAAAATTGTCTTGCTAGAAAGTACAACTTAACTCACAAAAAAGGAAATAAAGCATGACGTGGGAAAATTCGTGTAAATCTTTATATTTGAGTAGTGTATTTGGCAATCCTGCATACATACGCAAACTGTCAGAGCTCGACTAGTTCCCACTCCCCACATGAGGCCACCGCTCTATGGGGTCGTATAACGCTCGGGCTAATAGCTCTGGCTGGTGGTGGCTGGCCAAAGAGTTTGGTTGGTTTCGAACTCGGGATGTTTGGGTTTACAGCTCATCCCTTTGCTGCCAGTCCAACTCTTGTTGGTTGAAAACAATATCATTTGACTGCAATGGATTTATAGAAAAGGGCAATATCAACAAGGCTACTATCATGATGCTCATCTTGACAAAACAAAACAACAAGCGACCCACACACACACACAGATAGAGAGAGTGATGCAAATCATATGGCAGGGATTTATGGCAATTGAATATTTTTATATTTATTTTTAATAGTTTAGGTTTTATTAATTATGGCTAGATTAAATTATGCCGATCGATCAATTTTGTGTGGCATATTGATTGATTTTTATTTTAGGCAACATGTTTTATTTGGGGGGCAATAATAGCCTTATTTCCTATTTGGTCGTGGATTTTCTCTATAAATAGGTTTGTAGCCTTCAAGGCAAATAATATTGGATGAATACAAATATTTGAGAATTTTCTTTTCCCCTCTTGTCTTCTCTCTCTCTTTCTTTCTCCCTCTCTTTTTCTTTTTCTTCTATCCTCTAAATTTCGTCCCTCTTTCCCCCTAATTTCTTCTCTCTTCCCCTAAATTTCTTCTATTCTATTCCCTTCTCTCTATTCTATCTTCTTTATCTTCTCTCTTCTCTTCAAGTTCTCTTTAGAGTGAAAAGGAGAAGGGGGGGAGGGGAATGGGGAAGGAGAGTGCGAGCTTTTGTTTTCCAGGTAGCTTGTGTTCTTATTAGCTAAATTGCATTGAACGTTGCTCAGTATAATTTTATGCTGAAACACATTCAGAAGCATTGAGGAAGTGCCCAGTATAGTACTGCACTACTACCTACGTGTTTAATTTTCCATCTTTAAGAGATAGCCAAGTTGGTTGCCTAAGAAAAATTTATACAATTGAATGGGCAACTCTTCCAGTGTTTGGGTGCCTGAAGTTAGATATGTTTTATCAGTAAAATGTTCCATTTGCCATGTTTGCTTCACTAATAAAGGGATAGGCTCATGCCCGATGTTAGCAAATGCCATAGCATGAGGTGAGGCATTAGGATCCATGATACTCAGTTTCAAGATGACTCGTTGAGCAATTCATAAACGTAACAAGATAGTTACACAGAGAGACCAAATGGTATATAATGATTTTGCTGTTGTAATATACATTATATATTGGTCAAAGCTCAGTCGCTTTATATTTTTCTAGTAGCCGTGAGGTCAATATTTAATGTAAACTAGAGATTCTATTGATAACTCATGCTAAAACTAATGCAGTTGACCATTTAATAATTAATGATCTTTGGAGATGCAAAATTTAATAGTTAATAGAACCATTAAATGTTACTGTTATTAACAAACAACATTTTTACAAACATATATTTTCTTCCACCAAATGAAGATTTGTATGCATCTTTTCTAGTATATTTTTAACATCTTCGATGATGAAAGTTTTTCTATATACTTTAAGGATGAGAAAGTTCTTAATGCTATTTTGACCAGAGAAGGTTGTGCTTGTTACCCTTGTTTAGTCTCATTAGCGGATGTATCTTTAGAATTATCCTTCATTGGTGGATGTGCATTTACAATTGGCTCAATATTAGTTATTTATCGTTAAAATCAGACACTTAAGAAAGAATGATTCATGTAACAATCATGAGTTGTTATTGAAATTATTGATCTCCACACGGTCTTGCAAGATCATCACTTTAAAAGGAAATTAGATAAGGATATCAATTGATTGTTGCTAATAATTTTCTTTTGTGTGTGTGTGTGTGTTGGGTATTTTTATAAATAAATGTACATATTGTTAGAAGCCAAAAGATTTAGAGAGAAGCCAAAATAGGTTGCTGTAATTTTGTTCAATCTTAAAAATAAAAGAGGTAAACGCCTTTATTTATAAGAGAAGCTAATAACCTTGATATAAGAAAATAGCAACTACTCATACTAATAGAAAATAGAAACTAATAAAATAGATGATACAAGTCACACCCCCTTCAAACTTATGATGTTAACTCAAAATGCATCGAGAGTTTGTCAAGTAGGAAACGAAACCGAGTTGTAGGGTGAGCTTTGGTGAAGAAATCAACAACTTGAAGCGATGATGAAATAAATGGAAGCTGAATAGTCCCAGCCTCAAGATGCTAACGAACAAAATGATAGTCAATCTCAATATATTTTGTATGGTCATGAAAAACTGATTGTGAGCAATCTGAATACTACTCTACCCTCACAATAAAGAGGGGTTGGAGAGTAATCAGAAACACCAAAATCGGTAAGAAGCCAACGAAGTCCAACAATCTTGGCAGTGTCCTAAGCCATAGTAGGATACTCAGCTTAAGCACTGGATCGAGCAACTGCGGTCTGCTTCTTGTTATTGTTTTTCCAGGATATGAGAGAGTCCCCCAGAAAAACACAAAAGCCAGCAGCGGACTTGCGAGCAAGGATATTAGCAATCTGGTCAGAATCATCATAGGTGTGTAGAGATAGGTCAGAACAAGAAGAGAGAAACAAACTCTAAAAGATAGTGCCTCAGAGATAGCACAAAACCCGTAACAAAGCAGCCCAATGAGTAGTATATGGAGCAGACACAAACTAACTAAGAAGGTGAACAACATAAGCTATATCAAGGCAAGTCACTCTATGATAAACATGAAGCCAACCAGCTCACGATACATAGTGGGATCATGCAAAACAACACCATTAGAATCAGAAAATTTTGCATTAAGCTTAAGGGGGGTGTCAACCACCTTGGTGTCAGTAAGCTGAGCCCGATGAATCAACTCGTTAGCATACTTAGCCTAAGACAACAAGAGACCATGAGGAGAAGGTGCCACCTCAATATCTAAAAAATAACAAAGAGGCCCCAAATCCTTCATCTTAAACTGAAAAAACAATTGACGTTTCACCTTATCAATACTAACAGTATTAGACCAAGTGAAAACCATATCATCAACATATATGTAGAACAACCAAGCCTTGACGAACGAAGAAGCATTGCAGAATTCTGAGCACTGGGAGAGAAACTGATATTGGAAATAGCAGTCAGAAAATGTTGATACCAGGCATGAGGAGACTGTTTTAAACCATAGAGAGCTCAATGAAGGCGATAGATATGATCGGATGGATGAGGCCACGAGGAGGTCTCATATACAGTTCCTCAATTAGATGCCCGTTGAGAGAAGATTTTTGACATCAAGCTGAAATAAGGGCCAATGTCGGAGAACAACAACTTAGGAAGAGTACGTATAATGGTCATTTTGGTAATTGAAGCAAAAGTATTCTCATAGTCAACACTGTACTCCTAAGTAAACCCCTTGGTAACAAGACTAGCCTTATAATGGTCATTTTACCTCGAAAACTTACATCCAATGAGATTGTGACCTATAGGTGAAGGAACGAACTCCCAAGTACCAGTCTTATGCAAAACAATTAGTTTATCTTGTATAGCATCAATCCAATGAGGATCAGTACAAGCCTTTTTATAAGAATGGATAGAGAAACCCAGTAAGAGTCTTACTGGACGTCTACGGACATGTAAGGGATAATGGCATTTAGGAGGGACATCACTAGCAGAAGCTGAGAGAGGCGTTGAAGAGCTAGGATCATCTGTGGGAAAGAGCTGTGGTGTCTGACAAGAATAAACAAGAGGAAAAGATGGGAACTGAGTAGACGTAGAGGTAGAAGGAAGGGGAAAAGAGGATGAAGACTTACTAGACACGTGAAGAGAGGAAAAAACAAGATCAGAGACAAACTGTTCAGAAGGAACTTGAACAAGAATGGTATCAA
This sequence comes from Hamamelis virginiana, assembly GCA_017140935.1. Classification (NCBI taxonomy): domain Eukaryota; kingdom Viridiplantae; phylum Streptophyta; class Magnoliopsida; order Saxifragales; family Hamamelidaceae; genus Hamamelis; species Hamamelis virginiana. The sequence continues at coordinate 504,776 of JAESVK010000353.1, read as the reverse complement.
TATGAAACAAATCTTCTTTGCACACGGGTACAACTCTCGAAGGAATATGATAGTAAGGAAGGCGTTAAATAAAGGCAACATAATGAGAGACATACATGCGTTTAGAAACAAGATCATAACACCTATAGCCCTTTTGAGTGATACTGTAGCATAAGAAAACACAAGGAACAAAGCGAGCACTCAACTTGTTTCAACTTGTTTTTGTCTAGCTTTGGCAAGAGAACAAAACAAACTGAGTCAAATACATGTAAAAGAGAGTAGCAGGGAGACTAACCAAGTAGCTTATCGTAGGGAGAAATATCATAAAGGAGTGGAGTAGGTTGTAGGGATACAAGTAAGAAGATAGATTGCAGTGAGAACGGCCTCACCCCAAAAGATTAATGGGACAGATGATGAGAGAATTATAGCTCGAGCAGTTTCAATGATGTGCAGATACTTTCGTTCAGCAACACCATTTTTCTCAGGAGTGTTGGAGCACGAAAACTGATGTATAGTGCCAAGTGAAAGTAGAAAATCAGTAAAGCTAGTAGGATAAAATTTCCCACCCAAATCTGAACGAAGAACTTTAATAGAGCAGAAAATTGTGTGTTAACCATAGAGTGGAACTCACAGTAAATGGGAAACAAATCAGACTGTTAAGACTAAACAAAAACAACTATAGTCATCAATAAACGAGGCATAATAACGTGAGCCACCTTTAGTAGCAACAGGGGAGGGACCCCACACATCAGTAGGCACAAGGGGGAAACGAGGAGAAGAAATAGAGGTACTTTTATCAAAGGGCAATGCTGTCATTTTTGCAAATTTACATCCACTCACTCACGAATAGCATTAGTAGACACTTTTCCCAATTGACTTGACAAAACAAGACTTGTGAGACGGACTACCAAACACATGACCTAATCTAGCATGCCAAATCTCAAATTGAGACGATTGTGGACCCAAGAAAAAAGACGAGGAGGCAAACACATGACCTAATCTCCAAGCTCTCAAGCACATACAAATTACCAACTTTACGGTCTGTCCCAATCGGCTCAATGGACATCCAATCATAAACAACACAACTAGAAGAGGAAAACACAACATCAAAACCAGAATCAAATAAATGACTTACAAATAAAAGATTAACAAATAAATGTGCGACATAATATACATATGGGATAAACAATGAAGAAGTGAAAGAAGTGAGAACTGAACCAATGCAATTAACATGCATGATTGAACCATTAGTAGTAACACCCGTAGTTTTAAGTATCAGATAATGGACCCGTAATGATAACAGAAAAGGTGTAACGTCGTAACGAGACCTAGGTATATGAGGTGATACATACCCACAATCGTGAGTATTTTTTGTTTAGCACACCAACCCCAAAAAGCAGTAATACACATGTTGTTTCTCTATACTCATGTATATTAATGTTTTCAAAGATTTCTAGTGAATTTATTTCACTTAATAATGAATTTTTTATGATCTTTTATAATTTAAAATTTTAAAAATATTTTTTGACAAATTTTATGCATTTTCTTATCTTTTATTTTTTTTTTTCCAAATATTTATATAAATAATAATATTTTTAGAATTTTATTATATTTTTAAAATTTTAAAAATATGATTTTTTATTAGTTTATGATATAATTTAATTTTTTTTAAATAACTTTCAACATATTGTTATAATTTTTAATACTTTTTATTAATTTATTAAAATGTTAAAAATAAATATAAAACAAAAATAATATATAATATATAATTATATAACATAATATATTAATAATATAATTTTATATTTTGTTTATAGATGAGCTTTGAAAAGTCAAAGCTTAAGCTTGGTATATGTTATGATTTTATAGAAAACAAAAGGTGAAAGAATTCACCAAAAAAAAAAGGTGAAAAGGATGGAAATAGAAAGATTTAGTGCGGAAGCTCCGAGGAGCAGTCGAACGTATGCATATACATATATGTATACGCATATATATCCTGGGTTGAAACTTTAAAGCTCGTGACCAATGATTGCCGACAGCCGCTGATGATGGTTGTAATGGTGATAGAATCTCTGGTTGGCAGCGACAGTAGCTCCGGTAGTTGACGGAGATGGCGATTGAACAACTTTAGCCTCCAGTACGACCGAAAGCTAGCTTCATCTCTCTATTTTTTCTCTCTTCTTCTCTCTTCTGCTTAGACATGCTTTTAATTTCTCAAAATGCCACTTACGCATTTCAATCTCAAAATTCCTAATATCGTGAAAGGTAGTAGTATCGGATTGTAACGGCTCTGTAACGGTAATACTCTTTGATACTCCTCGAAACTGTTACATATCAGTCCGATATGTATTGATTTCCTGTACACATGTCGTGTCGCTTATCGATCCTTTGAAATAACGTTAGTTATTATTATTATTTTTTTTTTATAAGCAACAATTTTATTAGAGAAAAACAAAGAGGACAATATGTTCTACTTGCAAGAGACGAAAGAAAAGAGAGCAAACTAGAGAGAAGAAAAGAGAAACAACTTGAAAAAGAGAAATAACTCAAAGATTACAACAAGCCACCCAATTTCCCCTCAAAAAAACCAAAGAAACACCTTTAAATTCTCTCGTAACCGACACCCAAAAAGAAGACAAATAACAAATTTTATCCCACAAACTTTCCAATGACAAGACTTTATCTTCAAAAATCCTAGCATTTCTCTTTAGCCAAATTACCCGGAAAATTGCCAAAACAAAGCATTTCCAAACAATGGAGGCTTTTGACGAAGACCCAAACACCATAAAGTCAATCTCTATCAAATGATGGGCATACTGAAGTGCTATCCAGGACATATCACCAAGCTGAAATAAATAACACCATAGCACCCTAGCTATCGAACAGTGCAAAAATAAGTGATCAATACTTTCACGCTCACTACAACACATCACACACCGTTGGGGGGAAATATACAAACCTGGCAATCTCCTTTGAAGGTCATTAGTATTAATTCTTCTATGAGCCACTGATGAAACAAAAACCTGAACTTTAATGGGGACTTTTGCTTTCCAAATAAACTTTGCCGGAACAAAAAGAGAAATCGAAGAATCATCACATAAAGCCTCGATGAAGGACTTACTGGAAAGGGAACTCGAAGAATGCAACACCCAACCTCTCCTGTCCTCAACCAAAGGATTCAAATGAAAACCATCAAGAAAAGCTAGAAGAGAAGAAAGCTCAACTAGCTCCCTATCATTAAGATTTATGAGAGAATGAAAATTTCAAGAAATCGGAAATGAAAATGAAGCCACGAAACTAACTATAGGAGCATCATGGACAAGAGACAGATTAAACAACCTTGGGAACAAAGAAGCAAAAGAATTCTCACCTCTCTAGACATCCTCCCAAAACCTAACTTTGACCCCATTACCAACCAAGAATGCAGCAAAACTCAAAAAGGTGGAAAGATTTGGGAAATACCTTTCCATGGGCTACGATAGGTCACCTTCCTACTCACTAAAGCATCCCAACCATTATCTAGGAACGTGAACTTACTCTTGATAACCTGATGCCAAAGGGAATTAACTTCACGAGGAAAAGTCTAAAACCATTTCCCCAATAAAGCTTGATTCGGATGAATGATGTTACCCACAGCAAGCCCACCTTTAGGTTTACAGCGACACACAATTTCACAATTAATCAAATGAAATAACGTTAGTTATTTAAATCCTTGGTAACAATAGATATAGATGAAGGTAGAGAAACACAGTGACTAAGAATAGATAAGTGAGGTGTCATATGATGAGAAGATCCATAATAAAAAAATCCAAGCACTAGGATCAATACCTGAGGGAACTGAATTGTGCAAACCTGAGTGGCTGTGTGGCTGAGTGAAGAGTAGATAATGAAGAGGTAGAGGTCTGGGAGGATCATGCTAGCCAAGCCTAAAGCTTATCTTTTGCCTTGGTTGTGACTTGAGTTCCACTACCCGTCGATACTCAACCAAAAATTATATTCTAGTGGAAAAGCTTAGAATCTAAAGACAAGAGGCCTCAAGTAAATCAACCAAGGCAATCCAAAGAATGTCTATGAGAGAAGGAGAGCTAAGAGAGCAGATTGCAGCCAATGTGATTCCAATTGGGCCGAGTAAGGGAGGGAGGGATCCAACCAACCAATTCTATATACGTCTATAGTTCTATCCGAATATTTAATAATATATAAAAGGACTTTTTATTAGGTTGTAGAAATATTATATCCACTATGGAACCAAGGGGCTTCCTCAAATATTAGTAATTATTAAAGATTGTTAATTCATTAAATATTCAATGTTATAGGGTATTGTGTCTTCGTTATTAATTTAAGAAATTTTGAGAGAGATTAAATGTTAGGGCCCATTGTTTGGTGCAATGGTAGAAATCTTGAGCTATCAAGCGCAAATTCATAGGTTCATGTCTTGAGAATAACTACGTCGTGGACTATATATATATATATATATATATATATATATATATATATATATATATATATATTGGATTATGTGATTTGGTTAGAATATTTTTTTTAATGCTTGACGTGCACATAGTTACGCATAAAGCAGGTCTCTAGGTCTAAGGTGTGTCTTTATGAGTGTCTCAAACTTAGAGACGAATGCTGGAAATTGAGTTTTTGATCTTCCTCCTCAATACTTTTTCTTTGAACTTGGGTAAGAAGAATAAGTGTCAAATGCATTTATTTGTATCTTTTATCATAAAAAAATATCAAATATTAACTTGAAAAGCACTGTGGACAATATCATAAATTTATGCTCTTGATCAGACACTTGGCATGAACCTTATTTATTAATAGAACTTTCTAGCCTACTAGGCTTGTTATAATGTATTCTTTATGCCTAACTCTGCAATATAGGGAGGTGGTGAAATATGGTGTGATAGTATGATCATTAATATCTTTTCACCTAATTGGGCATTATAATTCTTGTTCTGGTAACCCCTCCCCACCAAAATATTTGTATTAGGCATGCATGTATGTATGTATATTTTATAGTTTTATTGACCTGGTCATTCGTGTCTTGTGGTAGAAGTCACTTTAATTTGGCTTGTTAAGTTTTTTCCTTATTGACTGGGGTTTGGAGGATATTTTACCTTTAGAAGATTAATACAGGTTAATGATGGCCGATTACGTACTGCTGGGGAGGCTTCTCAGCGCAGTACCAAGGAAGATTGGGCAGAATGGATGAGGCATTTCAGCATTGAACTTTTGAAGGAATCTCCTTCTCCAGCTTTACGAACCTGTGCGAGGCTTGCACAGTCACAGGTTTGACTACTGTTTTCACTTGCACCTTTCTCCTCTTGAAGTTTGGGTTCTAATTCTTAGATTTTGCAGCCTTTTGTCGGTCGGGAATTGTTTGCAGCTGGTTTTGTTAGCTGTTGGGCACAACTGAATGAGACTAGCCAAAAACAGCTAGTTCGGAGCTTGGAGATGGCATTTTCTTCTCCTAATATTCCTCCTGAAATTCTGGCAACACTTCTTAACTTGGTATGTATTTTTCCCATATAGGAATAGTGCTTGTTTTGATGTAGGATGCAAGAGTCATGTAGGAAATGATCATTGTTACTTGACATGAATGGATTTTGAAAACAGTTCTGTTTCGGTAGGTACGTTTTAGTTGTTGTGTTGTAAAAATGATTGTTAGTGTAACTTTTTCTTCTTGTTTTATTTATTTATTTATAAATAAGGTAATTTTAAGTTAAGATGTACTCAGCAAGGAGTCCATACCGGAAGGTTCTTATTATATACAAAATCTACTATGAAAAAGAAAAGAAGTCTACTTTTTAATTTGATTAATAAAAGAGCACATGGGATTGACATGCATATATATATATATATATATATATATATATATATATATATATATTTATTTATTTGAAAAATTGTTCACTCGAATTCAAATAACATAAATAATATTGTGGTGAAACTCATAATTGGCGAATTCATAGGTTCAATTCCTACTGGATGCACGCCACTGGGACCCTTAAATAAGTCTACTGGAATTGGCTCTGTATCAATGGAATCTCATCATCCATACATAATGTATTGGTGTGGTATATTCATATCATAACATATGAATTGCAAGAACTAGCATTCTTAGTGAGACTCGAACTCATAGGGAAGAAAATAGATATATGGATGGAATCAAATATGCAGTATTTAGAGTTGAGAATTTTGTGTGTAGTTGTAAATTTGAATTATTATCGAAATAGCAAGTAAAATGCTGCCATACAACAGCTCATAATATATATATATATATATATATATATATATATATAGTAACCCTTGGATGAGAGGCAATCTAATGGCTCTCATTGCTTGGGAACAAGTGAGCAGATTAAATCAAAAGACAAGCTCATCACCTTCCCCTTTCCCACATGCACACGACTCCTCGCCTCCATCTCCGGCAACTCTCCCTTGCCTCCATCTCCGGCAACTCCCCGTCTCGCCGGCATCTTTGCAACTTGCCGGTGGCGCAAAGCTCCATCTTGGATGAACAGTAAAAACATTGTTACATACCCTTTGGGATATGCATTGCCCTGAATTGTTACATACCCTTTGGGATACCCAAAGCACCAAGGGTTTTGATAGTATCGACTTCCTCCTCTTCTGTGGCTGATCATCAGAAGCATTTGAACACGAAATCAGCAGTAGCACCAACAGTAGCACCACACCCACTTTCCCTCTCTTCATCTCTTTCTTTCTCTGTGACACTTTCTGCTTCTCCTTCTCCTTCGACTCTCTTCTCTCCTACTTATGAATTAGTTCTGGTGTTGACAATCATGTAACTAGTAGGGATATATGTGTCCTAGGGTTGGATTGATTGTAGCAAATACAGCCTCCCAGTCCTTTGATTAGCTGCAGCTTAATTGATGTTGCTGCAAACATCTGGGATGTATATAGGAAATTTGGGTTCATGTCACAGCCACAAACTCGTAAACAATCTCTGCATTTTCAGACACTACCACTAACTAAGACTAGCATACCCGAAAGTATCTAATGGGAGGAAGATGATTTTGTACCTTAATTCCTTGAACAAATATAAGTCTTACCCTCATCCATGGAAATTAGGAGATCTTGATTTCGGCTGCTAGTTTAGATACTTATTTTGGTTATCACTCTTGACAGTATGTATTTTAGGTGAAAAGCAAGTCTAGTTTGGATCTATAATCATCAAAATCTGGTATCACTCATCAGTTTGGTAGATGCCATATAGTAATTGTATATGATAATGCACTTGTCATCATCTGCTTATTGAACTAAAAGATTAAAATTCAGGGGAAAAAAATTTAAATTAATAATTTTATGGTACAAATGAGAACTCAAATTAATAAGTCAAATATCTTAAACTATATGTACGTGGTCACGTTGGCGGGTGTGAAGAAGTGATGCCGATGGAGAAGCAGCTGCAAAAGAATGGGTTTGGGTTGTCTCAGAAGCAGAAGTACCAGAGGAAAGTGAAACTGTAGATGCATTCACTGGAGGAGTGAAATATGTTGCCACGGGCATCTTGGATGAAAGAATGGGCAGAGGAGCTTCGAAACTAAGCACATGAATTGCTTGTGTTATCAAAGGCCGAAAATTGTGATCTGGGTGATCTCACCAAAGCCCAACAGTCATCAAGTGTTCCATTTGTTGCTCATCAAAATCTCCACAAAGTCTTTGTGCCGCCGGCGAGTTGCAAAGACGCTGGCAAGACGGGGAGTTGCCGGAGATGGAGGTGAGGAGTTGTGTGCATGTGGGAAAGGGGAAGGTGATGAGCTTGTCTTTTGATTTAATTTGCTCACTTATTCCCAAGCAATGAGAGCCACTAGATTGCCTCTAAACCAAGGGTTGTTATTATGTGTATTGTAAGATGTATTATTATGTGCAAGGGGAACCTATCCCACACACACACACGTGCGTGCGTGCATGTGTGTATTTAAAACTAATTGGTATATCATCTTTCAAAAATTTAGTGTTATAATGAGGGGTGTAAGGTTTGCCTTAGATTGGTTTAAGGGTGACTACATATTGATTAAAGAGGGTTTTAGAGTATACGGGGTTTTGAGGGTTGTTTTGATGGTTAGAATGATGCCTGTTGATGTTCAACAATGCGTTTGCCATGTCATCTTGATAAATGGTCATAGCCTTGGAGCATGTGTGGATAGTCTTTTTGAATATGCGATTGAGCGATTTGAGATTGTAAACTTTAGTGGATATTTTTGTTTGGAGGGATGTCTTTGAAGTGAGGAAAAATGGAAAATATTCACTAGAAATGCTTTTGAACAGCCTTGATTATTTTGGGGAACATTCATAAGCTCCAATTAACCCTAATGAAGATAAGACCAAGAAATTTCAACATTTTGAAATATATCTGGTTTGTCACTCCACATTTGACTGCTTAATCTTACTACAGGGTGGCACTGCCATGGCTTTTTTTTTTTTTTTTAATTGATGGTTCCTGCTGTACTTTTGCTGTTGCAGTTAGCCCTGTTTACTGGAATTTGATAAAAAGACAGATAAAGTTTTGGAACTAATAGACTTTAACTGCAATACTCATCTGAAAGATGCCCTCTTTGATGTTATTGGCCTCATATTGGTTTTTATTCAGTCATGGTTCTGATAGACATGTCCAACACAAAACTTAGTTACTTGGGTAGAATATAGTGTTGAGCAGCAATACACAAATCAAATGCTAATTCATTCAAGTTTTCAAAGTCTCCCAACATCCTGCACCAAATACTTGCCCAACGAACACAAATCGAACTTCATATGGATCTTGCTAGATGTAGAGAAAGAAATGGAATATCAACTTCTATTTATTTTTTTCTTAAATTTTCTTGGTACAACTGGACTTTAATTTTTGTTTGGCTGCCAAGAAGCTGGGAAAGTAAATGAATAGTATAGATAAATAAAAGAACAGAGACCAATTCCTTTTTGTATTTTTTGTATTTTTTTTTTTTTTTTTGCATCAATTTGTTTTGAAATTTGTTGTGCGACTGTAATCCTTTTTTGAGTCCATACACTAATCTTTGCAGGCTGAGTTCATGGAACATGATGAGAAACCTCTTCCTATAGACATCCGGCTTCTTGGTGCTCTTGCAGAAAAGGTGTTGTACAACCTCAATTCTGCTGTTATTTTTAGTTGTACACTAAGATTTCCATTCCTATGCCTGATTTATATTTTATGAATCAATGCATCGTTTCAGTGTCGTGCATTTGCGAAGGCTCTGCACTACAAAGAAATGGAATTTGAAGGTGCACGCTCTAAGAAAATGGATGCAAACCCCGTTGCTGTAGTCGAAGCTCTTATTCATATAAATAATCAGTTGCACCAGCATGAGGTCTTTTATTTATCTTTATTGAAGTACTATGTTATACTTAGTTTAGCATGTAGGTCCTTATGAATTTTTAGTGTGATCCTTCTCATCGTTTATGCATGTCTAGTCTCAGTCTGTTGATCAAAGTTTGTTTTTATAGGCTGCGGTTGGAATATTGACATATGCCCAACAAAATCTGGATGTTCAATTGAAGGAGTCATGGTATTGTTGAGCATTTTATATTTACTTTATTTACATTTTCAGTTCATTTATTGTATGACTAGTTTCAACATATCTTACTTCGATTTCTATTGTCTTGTATTTTCTTCATTCATTGTTGTCCATGCTAGCGCTCACATTAGCTTATGCATTTTAGGTATGAGAAATTGCAGCGGTGGGATGATGCTCTCAAGGCATACACTGTTAAAGCCTCTCAAGCTTCGAGTCCACAACATGTTGTCTTGGATGCTACATTAGGTTCGTGTTGGCCATGTCATAGCAATAGATATTGTTATTATTGTTAGTTTTATTCTTGTTCTTTCAGCATTCTTAGTTACTCTTGTTCTTCAGCATTCTTAGTTACTATATTTCCATAAGAATGGGATGCTTCTATGCCAAAAAAATGTTTATTAAAATATGAAGTCATCTTCATGATCATATTCAATTGGCTTATGTCTATTTTGCTTGAGTGTTATTGTAGACTAATTACAAGAAGCTTGAGTATCAATTGATCTCATCTTTCCTCAACATGGGTGTGACTTCAGATTTTCACATGGATGTGAGGAAGTATAATTCTCAATTTTTATTTATTTTTTATTTTTTTTATTTAATAGTGTAATGATTGGTGCCCTAGTCATCATTCATCTGTCGTCAACTTATCCTATCAAGTTTTTTATTCAACCTTTGAACACTGAAGCCTGCCAGCAACAATCTAGTGCTAGCTTATACAATCGAAGTCCTTATTCTACCCATGAACATGAAGCTGTGAGGATTGTCTGTTCTTAACTCCTGCATAACAAGACTATTAAAGTGGGTTGTTAGTCACTTACTCATGTTGCTGTCCAAACTTTACCGATGAACGGGTTCCCTTGCCATCCAGGCCATCATGCTGCCAACATTCCAGTCCAAATTTGCAATCTGACAGGACATCTCCTTCGGAATCCTCTAATACACACTTTCTCAAAATAGTAGTGATGTTTCTTGATGCTCCCATTCAAGTTAGGATGTTGACATCATCCATGGCCAACTTCTTGATATGCCATGAGTTTTATGATGTCGAATTTGAAGTTTGTAGTTAATACACCTTCACATTCTTGGTTGCAAGCAACGAAAATGATACTAGGAAATTCATTCCTTACATTGTACCATTGAATGGAATGATGAAATTAGTAGTTAGAATATTTTGCAAAATAAAAACATACTTGGATTGGCCATGAACATGGAAATCGACATTTTAACTCTCCGGTTTGACTAACATATTTTTCTCATCCTCTGTTTCCCAAACGTTGGTGTGCTTGTCAACACGAGGAGCTTGAATCGGATGAATAAACTCTTGTCTGGGAAGTGGATGTGAGACTTCTAGTAAATTTTGAAAAATTCTGGCTTCTTGCTAAATTAAAAGAGGAATGGGCACAAGTGCTGTGTGAGACATCAAGTCTGGAGTGGGATTAGAATTGGAGGATTCAAACCTCTCACAAGTAGCTGTTTCAATGGAAATCTCGCCAAAGGTAGCGGTTGCGATAACATCTAGGGCAGTTTGTAATAAGGCCATAATCACATGGAGAGATTCCATCATGTCATTCAACCGAACCAATGACTTTTAGTTTCTGCAGTCTTGAAGCAAGGCTCGATGAAAGTCAGCATTTGTAACCATGGTGATTGGATGAATCAAAAGAAAATTTAAGGAAGGTTGTGATTTTATGGTTGAAGTGTGGAAGAAGGTTACCAAGCTTCTAGTATAAATTAGGGTTGGAGTAGGTTAAAATTTAAAGGAAGCAAGTGGCTGGAAATTCAGCAAATTTGTTACTAAAAATTCTGGATAGCAAGTACTTTAGAGTCTGGATGTTAGGGTTATGGCATGCGGCACAGCAATAGGGCTAGGGTTTAGGGTTGGAAAATGATGAAAATAGGGGCTGGTTGTGGATTAAGCTTGAAACACAGTACTATAGAGAACTAGAAGAAAGAAAAAGAAGATATAGAATAAGTAGAAGAGAGAACCTAGCCACATATGCCTTCTAATAACCGAACTAAAACACTCGAAATTTCATTAATCGAAATCTAATCTTGTTTTGGTACAATGGCCCTCATTTATAAATTGTAGAAAACTTGCTAGGTAAGTAGAAAACCTTCTAAAAGCTAGGCCGACCAATATAAAAATCAAGTAGGACTCAAAATTTTCCAAACTAGAAACTTTCTAAACTCTTAATAGGCTTGTTTATTATTGGGAAATATAGTATTATAGTAGGGCTGTAATTGTATTTGTATTTATCCCTTATTATTATAAATAAAGAGGGTGACCTAATTCAAGGCATCCAATTCTTCTCCTATTTTATTATTTTTCTTTGTATCAGAGCCAAACCCTAAACCACAGATTAACAAAAGAGAACTCCCTTCGCTGATTTTGTACCTATGTAACTCAAATAAGCTTAATGTGCAGCCCCCCACACTTGATTTCAGACCCTAGTATATGCAACTACAGTAAACCCACGATAGCCACTAAGGCCACAACATCTCTTTTCTGCCTGCCGACACACCAAACTGCAGGCGGCCATCGGCAACCTCCCTTAAGGACGACATGCTCTAGCAACCCCACGTTGACATCCAGCAACCTTCGGCG
>JAESVK010000353.1:472629-487629 GCA_017140935.1 Hamamelis virginiana | reverse complement strand
ATGTATTTCAAAATGTAGAAGGGCCTCATTCTAGGAACTCACTTATGGCCACCCAAACCTCAGGGCCGGCCCTGCCTCATGTCTAACTTCAGAAAAAACTTCCCGAATAAAGGGCAATGGCTTCCTGTTGAGAATGCAGCCTCAGACATTGTCTAAACTCCGATTAAGGCTGGCTAAAAACATATAAACCTTGTCGTTTTCCTCTCTCTTCTTGTGGCGAGCGTAGTCATTCCGAATTCTCCCAAACATTATCATAGCACTCATCAAGTTCCTGCCATATCGTTACCAATTCATTGTAATAAGTAGTAACATCGCGATCATTTTGCTTGGATTTCCAAAGTTGAGTTTTCAACTCAAAAATTTGAGAAGAATTCTTCAGGTCCAAATAAAGATCTTGAACAGCCTCCCAGACATCTTGAGCAGTGGGAAGAAATAGGTGGGGTTTTCCAATGGTAGGTTCCATGGAATTGATGAGCCAAGCAATAACAAGAGAATTTTCGGACTGCCATTTTTTTAGATTAGGGTCACCTGCAACAGGTTTCAATATTTCGCCAGTCAAATACCCAATTTTGCCTCTGCCATCAATTGCCAATTTTGCGGACTGAGCCCACTGGAGATAGTTGTGCCCATTGAGTTTTGTAACTGTGAGATAAAGGGCTGAATTCTGGGAATAGTACTCGGCAGATACAGGCGTGGGAGGAATAGTGGAATTGGGCGGAATGGTTTCGGAAGAGCCGAAAGAGACGGTAGGATTTCTTTGGGCACCGATCATCGCCAAGTTATATGACATCATCCGAAGAAAGAAGAAAATAAAAAAAGAGCACGAGGCTCTGATACCAGGAAGGTTTTTGAGAAGAAAAAAATAATCATTCTTAGTAAGTTCAAGAGAAACGATTACAATATAAATAGTAGAGCAAGGCCACCGAATTAGGAAGGCCACAAAATCAGCAAATCAAATAAGCAAATTTCTAGGCTAGAAAACAGGAAAATGAAACTACTAAAATCTGGAATATTCATAGAAATTCGAATTTCCTATTTTATTTCCTAGAAATCCGACAAGAGGAATTGAGATTTGGGTGCTGCCATGATATTGCTGGGGTGTTGCTGCAGTGTGACCCCGTCTCCTCTCTTTTTTCTTCTTTCTTCTTTCTTCTCTCTCCTCTCTCCCTCTCTCTTTTGGGCTGAGAGGGTTTTTTTTTTTTTTTTTTTGAAATGGGGCCGAGTATACCAGCAACCTACATAAGAGACAAGAACCCTCTGGAATGCCCTCTAAGACTTGTAGACTATAAAGTCCCAACTTTTAATTTATCAATTTACCCCCTTTTCATACTAATTATTAAAAAAGCACAACATTTATGATATTTACTTATTTTATTTATAAATTCCTAATACTACTACTTTTCATATAATTTTAATATTAGAAACAATTATATATCTTTTTTTTTAACAATCATACCCCTTATGTCCCTAATTAGGAACCCTAACATAAATATTTTATACCATTAGATTCAACGATTTTTTTTTTAATATAACAAATAGGCAAAAAATATCAAAATATAAGGGATTTTATAGTATAAAATTAATACTACTAGATCCACAAGTCCCTGACATAAACATTTTATACCATTAGGTCCATAGATTTTTTTAAACTAACAAATAGGTTAAGGAATTTGAAAATATTAGGGACTTTATGGGATAAAATTGGACCTTGTGATAGCCCGCTAGCGTCTTTTTTTTTTTTTTTTTTAATGTTGTTTTATCATATTGTCAACTTCAAGTCAATTATTTTGCTTATTTGATGGTCTTAATGTAATTGCTTGATTTTTATTCTGATTTTTCTATGATTTTTCTTTTCAAAAAAATTTAGCATTATTTCATGTCTAAAGTTGCGTTTCACCCGAGACGCGACGAGATGTCCGCAGCCACGATGTCTGCGACCGAGACACGATGACATCCACAACCGCAACTTTGAACCATGATTCCACTCAGTCCGAGGGTTATCGTTGCAATGATCCTGTCTCTCGTCGTATCTTTCATTCCATGGATGTGATCATTGTTTAGGATGTTTCTTTCTTCTTTTCTTCCTTTCCATCCTCTCCTCTCGTGTTTTCTGACCCTGGGATTCCTCTATTATTTTTACTTATTCCCCACTTTCCTCTATCTGTTCTCCTATTCCTACTTTTGTTTCCTCTTTTCCCCGTCGAGAGTTGCTGACTTATTCTTTTTGATCGTGGCCTTCTGCTTCGCTTCCCATGCCATTACCTTCCTCAAACTCAAGTATGCTTTCTTCTTTAGAAATTGATCCACCTATTGCACTATGCAAAGGTTCACGAGCTGTGTTACTACTCATCCTATTGTTCATTTGTCTTTTATCTAGGTCTTTCTCCTAGTTAATAGAGTTTCATTGCCTCCACTTATTCTACCACTACTCCTCGGACAGGGACTGAAGCTATGAGTGATCAAGCTTGGTTCGCTGCTATTCATTTGGAAAAGGCTGCCTTACAAAATAATAGAACATGGGAAATTGTTACTCTCTCTCCTAGAAAAGATTTGTTGGTTGTAAATGAGTTTTTACCGTGCAATATCACAAGGATGGCATTGTTGATCGGTATAAAGCTCGTTTAGTTGCTTAGGGTTTCACTCAAACTCTGGGATTGAATTCTTCTGCTACATTTGCTCATGGTGCCAAACTCACTATTGTTAGAGTTCTCATTTCCTTTGTGGCTAGTCATCATTGGCCTCTGTTTCAAATGGATGTTCGGAATGCTTTTCTTGATGGTTAGCTTACTGAGGAGGTTTATATGGATCTTCCTCCTCATTTTGAGTTTGAGGGGAAGTATTCTAGGAAGATTTGTCGCCTTCTCAAATCGATATATGGTTTCAAATGGTTGCCTAGAGCTTGGTTTTAGTGTAGTGATTATGGGTTTGGGTTTGTCTCAGTGTCACTTAGATCATACTTGTTTCATTGATCGGAGTCCGGAGGGCTTTTGCACCATTTTTCTTGTTTATGTGGATGATATTATCATTATAGGAGATGATGAGTGTTTTATTACTAAGGTAAAATCTGGTCTTGGGCAGGCTTTTGATGTTAATGATTTATGTAAACTTCGATACTTTCCGGGGGATTGAGGCTTCTCATTCTCGAAAAGGTATTTCTCTCTCCCAACGAAAGTTTGTTATGGATTTATTATAGGATACAGGAATGTTAGTATGTTGCCTAGCTCAGTCATCAATGGATCCTAATCATAAGTTTCATGCTGATATAGGAGACTTACTTTCAGATCCCTCTCTTTATCAGTGTTTGGTAGGGAATCAGATATATCTCACTAACACTAGACCAGATTTGACCTTTGTGGTTAGTGTTGTTAGTCAGTTCATGCATTGTCCTTGTACTACTTACTTGGATGCAGTTTATAGGATTATTTGGTATATTAAATTCTGTCATGTTTTGGGTTTATTCACGGATAGTTGCTGTTCTTCCCAGGGTTTTAAAAATCGGGCGATACGGTACGTATCGGGCGATACGTATCGGAATCCCATAGTGCCTGTACGCGATAATGTTCTATACGGTATGTGTAATGAAATTCACATCGTATCGGCCCCGATACGATACGTATCGGGATGTATCGGACCTTTACACCTTTCCGATACACCACGCAGAGAGGCCCAAAGTCAGATTTCTCACAAATTTCTCAGAAATTCCTGACAATCCATCAATCCAGGAGAATAATCTGACTTTTTTCAAAAAAAAAAAAAGCTAAAGCATATCATTTACCGTTGGTTTGGAGAAGATTTGAAGAAGAAATCATAAGAGAAAAAGAGAGAAGGAGAGAGAAGGGAGAAAAACCAGTGTCGCCGTCGCCGTCGCCACTAGAAGATCCCCGCAGGTGAGAAGTCTCGCCGGTGAGCTTCAGCTGGATCATCGCCGAGAAGACTCTGCTCGCAGCTTCGCAAGGTCACACGCAGGTAAGCTTTTTTGGGTCCAAGTTTACTTTTTAAGTTAGATATTTTTTTTTGGGTAAATACTTTTTAAGTTGAAGCAAGTGAAGTCTTTTAGTCTACTACTCGGTCAAATGGTCAAATAAATTAAAAAATACTAATAAAATAATATAAAAATATTAATAAATGTTTTTTTTACCAAAAATAAAAAAAGATGATTATATTTTTGTTTTTAATAAAACCTTATTTCTCTTTAACTTTTAAATAAAGCATAATATATTTTTTAATAATTTACAAAATGTTCATTAATTTTATATAACTCTCTATAAATAATAACTAATTGAAAAAAATAATTAAATATATAAAATTACTGCTATCATTAGGTACACTTAATGCTAGAGCCATTTGCGGTGAAAATTTTGAAAAATTGACCGTTGGATTAGATACTCTTGTTATGTATGCCCTGTCTGCCAAAAATCAAAGTGATCCAACGGTTAGTTTATGAGAAAACTGACTGTGAAAAAATGATAACATTTTAAAGAATTAAAAAGTCACAGTTTTTCAAAATTAAAATTTTCAAAAACCAACCATTGGATCAAGTAAACAAGTGAGTATATAATAATTTTAATTGATTAATATGTTTTTGAAGACTTGATAACTTGAAATAAATGCACCAGAACTCTTTGAAAACATTAATATACAGTCCTAGAAGGTTTATACAAGCATATAACTGCTTTTGGGTGTTGGTGTGAAAAAAAAAAAAAAAATTCACGGTCACGGCGCCCGTTACCCGTTACGTATCACCCGATACCCGTTATCCTTTACCGTTACCCGTTACGGACCCGTTACTCGTTATTTAAAACCATGGTTCTTCCATCTCATGTTTTAGAGATGTAGACTATGCCGGTTCTATTGACCGTCCTTCTTCATTCGGTTATTGTAGCTTCTTTGGAAATAATCTAGTTTCATGGAAGAGTAAGAAGCAAACTGTGATGTCCCATTCTTCTATTGAATTTGAGTATAGAGCAATGATCCATGGTTCTTGTGAGATTTTATGGCTTCGTTCACTTCTTGTTGAACTTGGTTTTCTTCCACCTGATCTCACTTATCTCCACTGTGATAATCGGCAGTCATCGGGATTGCATCTGATTCAGTTCTTCATGAAGGAACTAAGCATGTTAAACTAGACATTCATTTCATACGCGAGAAACTAGGAGTGGAATCATATCTATTTTGGAGGTTCGATCTTCAGGTCAATTGGCTGGTGTCTTCACTAAACCAGTTGGGCCTACTTTGTTGAAGTCTACTAGATCCAAGCTGGGCTTTATTGATATCTTCGCTCTAGCTTGAGGGGGAGTATTGGGAAATATAGTAGTATAGTAGGGGTATTCCTGTAGTTGTATTTGTATTTATTCCTTATTATTATAAATAATGGGGATGACCTAATTCAAGGCATCCAATTCTTCTCCTATTCTATTATTCTTCTTTTATAACCCAACATAACGCTCCCTATTGGAATCAAACTAGAATTAAAGCAAAATAAAAACTCTTAGAAATTGAAAATATTGATACTACATTGTGACTTCTCATAATAAGAAATTTTTAGCAAAAGAGGACTTTTTGAATTTTACATAGATTGAACTATTTCCTAACAAGGAAGGGGTAAAAAGCCAAACAGTGTTGATTTATAGAAGTACCAAAATACCCTCATATGAAATATTATAATTCCCTTTGTTAACATTCTCTGCATCAGGTGCAATCTTCCATGGTTATCTCTCGGGCAAAATGATGGGTTGGAAGGTGGTCACCAATCTAGTTTGGTTAATTGGGATTACTTTTGATTGCCCCTTCACATTTTACACTCCTTTTATGTTTTTTGTACAACTACTTGTGCTGTCTCTTGTACACTGCTCTTTTTTTTTTTTTTTTTTTATTATATTTATATATATATATATATATATATATATATATATATATATATATATATATGCAATGGTTGTTTTTCCCAAAAATGAAAGAAGAAAGATGGAAAAACATGGAAGAGTAAATTTACAAATACCGCAACCTGAGGAGCATTGACTGAGAGTAGCATAAGTGCTCCAATCTGCAAGAATCAAATTCAAAGTAAGGGGTTTTGTGAGATGTTGAGAGGAAAAAAAAACGGCACTTAGAAGTTAGAAGTCGTACTTCTGATCCATGATTCCATTGTGATGACAGGTAAGTGGTAAGACAATCAGTGGTACTTGAATGAGCAAGTTGCAGTAACAACTGTATGGATGATTTTGTTTTTAATTAATAGGAACTATGTCATTGAATTAAGGAATAGTTGAGTTGTATGGCATGCAGGTACTGGGAAGGCAACATGGAAACAAAATTTCCCAACCCAGTGTGTGGGCGGGCCAGTGTTGGGGGAAAAAAAGAAAAAATTGTCCTGTTTCTTGTTTTCCCATTGTATGGACCAATATATGGAATCTTCCTAACTGTGGTCTCAAGAATTATATTCTTTACAAACTAGGACGACTAATTCGTGTTCGATCTTTGGTTGAAACTTAGATTGCCAATAACTGAAGCAAGATTGCATTGTTTATTCCAACATCTACGTGTTAAATTTTTTGAACCACGGGTATACTTACATACTGTTGGTGTCAGCAACCCAATTCAAATGCCTACTGATGTCCAGGAAAGTACACCTGCTTGTTAATTGGATATAAAGATTTATCTAGTTTAAGAAAACAGAAGTTTGGTAAGATTTGGAGATAATGTTTCAAACAATCTCTAGCAGTGTCAACTAGTTGGTCTTTAAAAACAAATTTGACTTGAGAAGAAATGAAGACCCCAAGCTATTGATTGATTTTGTAGGCGTAGGGAATAGCAATAGAGCAATTACTTTGTGGGCATGTTTGTTCCTGGCTATATTTTGCGTCATTTGGTTGGAACTAAATGCAAGAATCTCTGAAGATAAGGAGGAACTCGTTTGGTTTTTGGGGGACAAAGTTGGTTTGTTGGCTTCAGTTTGGGTTTCATCTTCGGTGGCTTTTATAGTATTCCACTCTTTTTTTGGTTTTAATTAGATCGTCTTTTCTCTGATTTTGGCTATTCTTGTTGTATATTGTACTTTTCCTTTCTTTTTAATAAATTTATTTTGTTTCTGATCAAAGCATGTATTTTTAGAGTCTTGCTGTGTCAAAGTTTAACATATTAATATTTTGTTGTGTTTAAGTGTCACAATGCTCTGTTTTCATTTGGATGTGTCTTTTGTAGGGAGGATGCGGTGTCTTGCTGCGTTAGCTCGCTGGGAGGAGCTTAACAACCTTTGCAAAGAATATTGGACCCCCGCTGAGCCAGCCGCTCGGCTAGAAATGGCACCAATGGTTTGTTTGTTTTTTATTTTATTTTTTATATGGTTGCTATCAATTTTCTTACAAATCCTTATGTTTGTGATGTGGTTATCCCAGGCTGCTCATGCTGCTTGGAACATGGGTGAGTGGGATCAAATGTCAGAATATGTTTCTCGACTCGATGATGGTGATGAAACCAAACTTCGGGTTTTGGGAAACACTGCTGCTACTGGTGATGGCAGCAGTAATGGTACATTCTTCAGGGCTGTCTTATTAGTTCGTCGGGGAAAGGTACTTTGCCCATTCCATTTCTGCCTTTTACTCATGACTATGTTTAATACACCACTTAGTTGTAATTTTGTTTCTCCAGTATGATGAAGCACGAGAGTTTGTTGAAAGAGCAAGGAAATGTTTGGCAACTGAGCTTGCTGCTTTGGTTTGTTTATACAATCCCTCACAAACATTCTTGTGTTTTTTTTTTATTTTGGTTTTTTGTTGTGCTCCCTTTTTATATTGATATCCACTTCATGGACAAGAATACATGTTGTCTTTTGGTGTCCTTGTTCAGAAATGGATAAGGAGAAAGAAGTCACGCATGTTATCAAAGTATTTTTTTTTCCATAAAAGTGAAATTTTGTTCTGTCTCTACCTACTACTTAAAGCCTCTCTTTAGATGTGTGGAGGAAATGTAGGGGAAATAAATTTTGAGAAAGATCTGTTTCTCTAAACACTTCCAGGTAAAATCACTACTTTAACAGTATTATATACCAAAAATTATGCTTAGCTATTTACCGAGCTCAGTTTTCTTAATTATTGATGTGTCCTTTTGTTAGTTCCATTGGATAATTCCACAAATTGATATTACTACATAGTTATACTAGGCACCATCATTTTGATTGTCAATGTTGAGATTCCAAACTACCATTTCGACATAGAAAAACTTTTGTATTTAATATAGTCATGAAAAAACAATAAGATTAAACAGTGATATTTGATTTATTCAATAAATTCTTGGGCTTTCAAGAGCGAATGCAAGATATTATTAATGTTTGTAGTATTATAATGACTTTTTTATGAAAAAAAATAATAACCAATTTCCTGATTAAAAAGAACAAAAGCAATTTACAAAATCTTGCTCATTATAAAGTTCTTAAGATTCTTATAAAACGAAAGATATAAAAGGTTTCCTAAATTTTTTTGCAAGCTAATTTCGTAACTTTATTGAATAAAGAAAAAGAGGACAAGTTGCAAGTTAATTTCTGCTTAAGTTTCAACATTTCAAATTAGTATCATGAACATCGAAAAAGATTTGGCAGATTAAAGTAACTTTATTGAAAAAAGAAAAAGAGGACAAAAAGTACGTAACAAATGTACCAAGGCTCAAGCAAGGAACTATACAAGGTACAGCAATTGCCTCCCAAGGTCTTTGCGAACCACAAGAATCTTGGGAGTAAAGATGCATGTTAACCAAAAAGGAAAAGCCAGAATAATCAGTGGCTCCACAACAGGGGTTGATCTTTATACCCTGTAAAAGGTTCTCCAATTTTTTTTTTTTCTTCTCATAGGTTGTGCAAGATTTAAAAAATGGAGATTTTTTGTGTGAGGCGGCCTCTGGTCCCCAAGTTTTTGGCAACCAAACTCAACACCAAGAGATGAAGAGATAAATAATAGTGTGGTAGACTAGCAAGGGAGCTTCTTAGGAGATTCAATCCCCAGCTCTAGAAAGATATCTAATCTTTGAGGAAGCCAACTTCCTTTTGCGGGAGACTAAATGAAAGAAGCATGGTGGGGATCCCAAATTAGAAGAGGGTAAATAGCCCACTCTATTGGTGTGAGAAGAGATTAGAGTTCTTTGGAGTTGTGTTCTGATGTCTATCATTTGGTGTATTTGGAGGGACAGAAATCATAGAATTTTTTAAGGAAGGAAAATGAATTGTTCTTTTTGTGAATTTATGGAAAGATTGTCTTCCTTTTGGGTTTCAATTTTTAAGGAGTTCGTTGGCATTCCTCTCCACTCTTATCTTGAGGGATTGGAAGGCAATTTGTCTTACAATTTGAAAAGCAGAAAGGTCTGCAACTGTCCTATTGGTAAAATTAAGTTTAATTTGATGGGTGTTCTTTAGGAAGCCCTGCTAGTATTGGTGTCGGGTGTATTTTTAAAGATCACGATGGCAATACTATTTACTCTTTTTTCATGCATGATGGCGAAGGTGTTGCAATCAAGGTTGAATTTGATGCTCTTTTGATTGGTATAAGGTTTGCCAGGAGGCTTGAGTTGCATGACCTTGTGGTTGAGGGTGATTCTAATACAATCGTCTCTTGGATGAAAGATGAGAAAGAGAGAAGTCAGAGGCATTGTTAATTTGTTATGTAATGAGGAAGATTGTAGACACTACTATACTTATTGAGGCTTCCTTTTCTTTGATGCATATATTGGCAAATGGACAGGCTGATTTCCTAGCAAAAAGAGGGGCTACCACATGGGAAGTCTTCGTGGAATATCTTTATTCCTCTTGAGGGATTTTTTTTTTTTTTTGCTCTAGTCCCTTGATTGTACATTTTAGTTCTTGGCTTGTAGAGTGCTCCTCATCCTAATCTTTTGTATCTTTTTCTTTGGTATGTAATTTGTTATCCAAAAGAAAAAAAGCCCACTCTATGTCCAAGATCATAGGCGAGATCCTCAATTTTTAGCATCTCACCCAACTTGCTTTTTAAGGAGTTCGACCATGAGTCTAGAAGTAGCTTCAAAGTGTCCTTTGGAAACCCCGTTATTCCTAAGCAAGGCATGAAGTGTGTCAGAAAGTAAGATTCCATGTTTGCAAATTGAAGGCTGCAAATGCTAGGAACTGGAGTGGTAACTTAGAAACCATCTGCCAATTCCTTGACTTAATCCTCGTGGCCAACCTGCTGTAAGCCTCTCTCAAAATGCAACAAAGGGGAAGGGATGAAGTTTTTCTTGTCCGATCCTCTTAGAGCTCTGAAAGAATCATTTAGATGAGCCATCGTTGAGAATGGAAGTAACCAAAGTCAATAAACCATCAAATCCAGTGCCTGCATCTAATTTTACAATCCATTCTACCAAACAAACACAAGAAATACTTGCATTTCACTTATTAGAGCTTAAAGAGAGTGCTCAAAACTTCCTCTGTAGAGAAAGGCATTTCTAGAGGCTTTTCTGCCTAGACAAACCGCAAATTGACAATCACAACCAGAAATGGCTTGAAGAAAATTATTGTGATTTGTCTCCCTAAAATGATGTGGCTTTTGAATTCTGCCTCCAACTATTACCTTCAAGTCTTACCAACCTGTTGGACTCAAAATTTACTCTTAAGCTTTCATGAAATTTCTTATTTCCAATAGACCAAGAGTTAGAACCACCTCCTTCCTATCAATCTCTGTGATCTTCAACAAGAGGTACTTTAACCTAGCTTTTGCAAATGGTCTTCATTCCATCTCTTGATCTCCTTTTTCATAGTTTTCAACTTCTTGCAAATGATGTAACTCAGTTTGCTTAAGAAGCAAATGAGTCCTAATAGAGTTTAACTTTCTCCATTGTTGTATGTGTTAATATCCTTGCGTCTATATGGCCTCAACCTATACACAGAGCTGTCAGTACAGTTGCTCATTTGGGTCTGGGCTCAAGCCACACTCAAGCCGTAATGCTAGCCCTTAACCCAACTCACCAAAAGATTGTTGGGCTTAGATTGGGTCGGGCCAGACCAAAGTTCATTGAAACTTATATTTAAAAAAATTGGGATAATATATCCACAGGCCATTTAAATGGAGCCCCTTCAAATACCTTTCATGTCAAATAATTAATTAAATTAGCTTAATTAGTGGAAAAAATCTATTTAAGTTACTAACTGCACCAGGTGCTCACCGCTATGTAGTGAGTACATAGTTTGCGGCTGATATGAAATAATTTTTTAAAATAGGTGTTGAGCTGTGCCAATGTATGTCCAAACCCAACTTAAACTCAACTTTGAGCCTTAAATGTTCCAATGTTAGCCAAGCCCAGCCCAATCCACTTAAATGTTAGGTTGAGCAGGCCAAACTTTAATAGACAGTCCTTGGTCAAGCCCTTCCCAACTCAATCTATCCACCATGTGACTCTTGTCTGTTCTAAAGTTTCCTTGTTTGTGTGGACTGGCATGCTGGACAAAATTTTTACTGGGGAATAGCTGAATCGAAGTTTACTCTTGTTAATTGGTGTGTCATGCATTTATGTTTGGGAGAATAATATGGCAATCCCTTCATTCGTTTCCGATCAGTCTTAATTCTTAATTATATGGTTACTCCTTTTCTTATAGTTTGAGGTTTCTTTCATCTACCCTGTTTCCTCTTGTGATCTTCTATTGCGGTTGGTGTATTAAGCTGTTTAGCCCCAAGGCCCCTAAAGGAAAGACTGCTTAGTTTGCTCTTTTTTTTTATATTTTTTATATTTTTTGGGTTGTGAGGCGGAGTTGTTTGCTACTTTGGATCCAACCTTTTTATGTGTTTGAATGTCATTCCTTGTCTAGGTTTTAGCTTGTCCATTTCTTTATTTAGTAAATGCATTATTCATTAAACAAAAATGAAAAAGAAGACGAAAATTCTACAGCATATTAATATTGTTTTATGTTTTTGTTAATCATAAAATAATTGGAATAGAATTATAAACATAGGTATGCTGTCTTAAGCACTTCATAACTTTAAGCTATAAGGTCATGTTATCTAGAAATAAATACGAGAATCAAGTGAGCCTGACATCGGGACTCTTACTGATTTGTCTATCTCTAATACCTGCTTAGCATGGTTGCACTTGTGTTTTTCAGTTGCTTCTTTGACTTTGGCAATGTAGATGATTCAGATCTTGTAATAACATATTTCTTCATTTAAAATTCTTGCTCACTTGAATTCCGATGGCTAAACAAATTTTTTGCGGTTCAGGTTCTAGAGAGCTATGAACGTGCTTACAGCAATATGGTCCGCGTTCAGCAGCTGTCAGAATTAGAGGAGGTTTACTCAATTTTTTTTTAGAAGTCACTATGCTGCTTTGTAGAAGTTTTTCCACATAGGCATGCCACACTTTGTAAGGGAAGAAAACCTGATTTTCAACAGGTCATTGATTACCGCAGCCTTTCTGTGGCAACCCCTGCTGCTGAAGGGCGGCAAGGCCTTATTCGCAATATGTGGACTGAGCGCATACAAGGAGCAAAACGAAACGTTGAGGTTGGTATGCTTTTAAGCTTCTAGATTTTTTTTTTTTAGCCATTGTAATGAGGAAACTTATTCCATGTCTATAATGCTTGGTGCTATATTTTTCATAACAAAAATATTCTAAAAAGTACAATGGAGACTACACATGGGGAGGAGTAAGAGTTCTGCACAAGCGAAATAGTGCAAAAAGCTATGAACAAAAACATACGTCATACAACAAAGGTGAAATGATCCTGTCAGCATTTGCTAACTTTGTTAAAATCAACAAATGCTCCATTGCCGTTAGATCTCAGCCATGGTGTGAGATCTGATGGCCATGCAGTATTTGCTGACTTTATTAAAGTCATCATTTTCTGACAGGATCATTACTCTACAACAAAGCTCAAAGAAACATGGCCTAAAAAGGCCTCAAGGAGGATAGAAGTGGTCCATGAATTTTTTTCAAGCTAGTAATGCCTCACATTGCTAAAAAGTTTACCTCACCATTGGCTAATCTATGAACCCAAGAAAAGAGAAATTCCAATTTTTCTAACAATATCCAAAATATCTCTAATTGTTTGGCAATGTCTCCAATGGAACTCTTTCCCTTTTTTCTTCTGCTAAATAATTGTATATGAATCACCCTCTACTAAAATGTCTCAAAGCTCAACCTTCTAAGCCAGCCTCAAACCATTCAAAATAGTATGAATCTCCACTTTAACTACAAAACCTTTATTATTGGCTAAGAATGAGTAAATAATGTTGCCTTCATGATCTCTAAAAATACCATCAATACCAACAGTGCCTGGATTACCGTAGGACCACCCATAAAACTTAGCCCGTCTCCCACGGACCCTTCAATGCTTAGAAAAAAGAAGCTTTTAAAGGAGATGGTTCATGTCTTGGAGAGACACAACACTTTCACCAAATGAAATAGCTATTTCTAAATCATAACAAAAAGGCAATGTAAGAACAAAAGATTTGTAGCTTTACATTAAGAAAACGCATCTTCCACATTTAGAGAAATGGGGGAGGTTGAATTTTTTTGGAGCATATCAAACGTTTTTTGCTTTACCATGAGCAACCATCCAAGTTAAAGCTTTAACTTTGTGGGGAACTCTACACTTCCAAATATAGTTGAAGTAAAATGGAAGAGGATTAAGATCATTGTTGGCAATAGAAAAGGATAAAAACAATGTTTAAACGGGAAACTTAGTGAGTAGGGTTGTTGCTTATGAGGCTAGTCATGCAAGGTGACATGATGGCAAGGAGAGTAAGATGGAGGGGGAGATTGAAGTAGTATAAAGGTAAATGAGGGAAACCAAGGCAGTAACAGGGGTGCAACTTGGGTTAGGTAAATCCGTTCAGTTCGGTTTAGGTTGGAACCAAACCGAATTAAATTTGGTTCGATCGTAGTCCTGTTTTTCGGAGAACCGATAATTTTGGTTCTTTTCCTGATCCAATACTTTTGGGAACCGACCAACCCGAAATACAAACCAAATTGGAACCGAACCGAGAACCGGCCCATGGAATCACCCATTAAAATTATTATATATATTATATACCATATGTAATGTTCTTATTCACTAGAGCATTGTAATATAATGCACATAACTACACCGAATTAAACAAAAAAATAATAATAAGAGAAATAACCATTAAAAATTTACTCAATTTTGGGCATACCCTTTTGTATGAAGAATCGTATCTCAATTCTAAAATTAATAATAACTTGCTTGGTCCTTCATCTTCAAAATTTTCAAAGAGAATAAATGGAATTACATATAAAAGAAAACATGTCATTTATCAAGCTACCTTAAATGCTTTAGTGGTTCATTTGAAAGTTATAAAAAAATTGTGAAACTCGTGAAACCGATCCAACACAACCCTATTTCAATTTGGTTCAAGACTGAACCAAATTATATTTGGATTGGTTCTGGTTCTAGATAGGCAAAACCGAATCTGTTCGGTTCCAATTTTCACCAGTACCGGACCGAGTTGCACACCTAGGTAGTGTGGGGACCAGAGTTGACCTTGCCCTTTCCCAAGTGGTTCTTACTCCCAAACTCGATGAGTAATGGGAATTAATGAGTGCAATCATAGTCGTTAACCTTTGTTGGTGGGGTATTGATGCTAACTTGTCCTCTTCTTGGTGGAAGTATGCATTTTATAAGAGGATAGAGTGTGGGGGACATCTAGGCGTTAGCTGAGGTATAGGGTTAAGCCAATAGGGTTGCTTGATTCAAATCCTGGCATCCTTTCATGCATGCATGCATGCTAACCTCAGCTCACCTCTCCTTATGTCCGAGTTAGGATAATATCCCCTCCGATGAAGCCAATGGTAGCCATCTATGACTTGGCGGGTGCAGTCGTGCAGGTTTGTGAATTGCTGATTAATGCGTGCAAACACACTTCCAATGTGATAGATCAATAGATGCATGCTAAAAATGAGTCGAACTCACCACGTGTCTAGAGACATGTCATCCCCATTACACCTTTATGAAAAGTTGAAAAGCAAATATGGACCCTAACCCCTATAACTTGG
>JAESVK010000353.1:462390-472529 GCA_017140935.1 Hamamelis virginiana | reverse complement strand
GGATGGTTGCTGCCCTACCCTAGCTAGCTTTTGTCCCATCCGTTAATCCATATCCTTCGAGCCATCCCAAGAGGGCAAGGTCAATAGCCAGCAACCTCAACCTTTCCATATCCAACATTAAGGACAAGGTTAACCTCTCTATGCCTTACCCTTGACTTAAGAAAACATGAAGCATTAGTGTATAATACCCATGGAATATATCTGTTGATATATCTGTGTTTTGGGACCATCGATATATCTCTCGATAGTGATATTTAATTCCTTAATAATACCTTGACTAATTTTTGGGGAGCTAAAGTAACTCACATGCCCTAGTCTCTACCTTGGGGTGGGCATCTTCGTGGAAGGCATCCACTCTGAGGTAGGTAATCCCATCGAGGTGGGAAAGCTTGACAGGGGGAGAACGATGTACGTCAAGCTCCCAGAGTCTTGAACCTTGTGCCTAGCCTGTAATGTGATACTTAGTTGTGAGTATTATCATTTTAGTGTTAATTGGACCATAGAAACGTTGAATGTTCATTGATATGGGGAGGTTTAACCTTGTCCTGTGTCTATTAGTGCGAGGGGTGACTAAGCTTGCTGGTATGGGATGCCCTCATGATCGCACACCTATTGGCTCAACCATCAAACATATTGCGCATTGAATCCTTGATTTCTGGACCCGTTTTTAATTCCTAAACCGTTTGTAGTCCTTTAGGGCCATTAAGGAAAAAAAGTATTAAGTCGAGACTTAAGACCATCCAATTTTTCTCTTTTCTCCTGACACTAATGTACATCTATATATATTATATTCATATATTAAAGTTATTATAAAAAGTATTGTATGAGGTTTGTTTCTATATCACAGACCATAATCAAGAATTCAAGATACATTAAGGAATTTGCTTTTTTAGATTGCAAGCTTTCTTATTTTATATCCTTATAGTTCATTCTAAAAATTCCCATTGTTTTCAAGTAATAATGTAATTATAATTTGTAATAAAAAATAAAAAATAAATATAATTTGCTCATCGGAACAATAATCATAGTTGTTGAAAAATATGAAATGAGTGAGCTGCATTCTATATATATATATATACACACACACATACAATCCCAATATTGTTCACATATGATGACTTTCGCGAAAAGTGAGCATGAAGCTCATAGTTAATTGTGGGATGCTTATTTTGAAAAATTGATCGTTGGATTAGATACTATGCATATGTATGTCATGCATGCCAAAAATCACAGTGATCCAACGGTCGGTATCTCAAATATATCGTTGAGAAAAACTGTAGTACCTTTCAGCAATCAGAATTTTTCAAAATCTGTATTTTGAGACGCTGACGTCGGATTGTGATTTTTAACATACATGACACATAGGGTTTTAAAATCGGCCGTTACTTATCAGATCAGCTGATACGTAATGTTTCTTCAAGTGCCCTTTACGCGATACATAGGGGACTTAGTAGGTGTAGTGGTATTCACTGGGAAACGGACCAATACCATGATGTATCGGTGCGTAATAGACCCAAACGCGATACTATAGGTGATACCCGGTCCTCTTAAAACCCACAAATCTTAGTCTTGCAGCAAAGATTCCTAACCCATCTTAGGCTTTTTCTTAAAGTTAAAGAAACATTAGAAAGTGATTTAGTGGGAGAACAAAAAAAAGAAGTGAAGGAGAGAGGAGAAGAACACAGAGCGGCGGGGGGTGAGAGAGCAAACTTCGTTGGAGTCAAGGCCGTCGCCAAGTGGAACGATCCTCACCACTGTTGTCGTTGCTGTCGTGTAACGATTCAATATCACGGTTCTCTCTCCAGCTTGCTTCTCCATACGGTACACTCTAGATATATGTATATATATACTATCCCGATGTAGTCAGCATATGCTACTTAACTTACGTAGGCATGAAGCCCATAGATAATTATAGGATGAACATTTCATTTGGATTAGATACTGTACTTATGGATGTCATGCATGCCAAAAATCATGGTGATTCAATTTCAGAATTTCAAAATATAGCTATAAAAAACTATGACCGCTGAAAACTGTCACCATTTTTCTCACCGACTTTTATGAGAAACTGACCGTTGGATCATTGTGATTTTTTGCACGCATAAATACAATATCTAACCCAACGGTTAGTTTTTCAAAATATTCATTACACAATTATCTATGGCCTTCATGCTAACATAAGCTATAGGATCATTTTTGTGTGTGTGTGTGTGTGTGTGTGTGTGTGTGTATCAGTCCTGATTTAGTCATCATATGCTTACATAAGTTATGTAAGCATGAAGCCCATAGATAATTGTAGGATATATATTTTGAAAAACTCATCGTTGGATTATATACTGTACTTATGGATGTCATGCATACCAAAAATCACAGAGATCCAATGTCAGAATTTCAAAATATAGCTATGAAAAATTGTGGCAGTTGAAAACTCTCAGTTTTTCTCATTGACATTTCTAAGAAACCGACCGTCCGATCACTGTGATTTTTGGCATACATGACATGCATTAGTATCTAATCCAACAGTCATTTTTTCAAAATATGCATCACACTTATCTATGGGTTTCATGTTGACATAAGCTTATATAAGCATATGCTGATAGGATCATTTCTGTATGTGTGTATATATATATATATATATATATATATATATATATATATATATATATATAGGGCATAAGCTTAACCTTTTTTTTTTCTTTATATTTTGTTAAAATTAATTTTAATTTGTTAATAGATTATAAAAAATTATTTTAATTATTTTAAAAATCTTCAAAAATCAAAATATTGAAAAATTAATAAAAAAAATTAAAATTTTAAAAGATTATAATAATATTATTAAAAATATTTATAAACATTTCAAATAAAATTTAAAATTTTAAACTAAAATGTTAAAATTTTAATTAATAAATATTTTTACAAAATTTGGACAATTTTTTAAAATATATGAAAAATTTTATAAAAAAAAAAAAAAAGAAGAAGAAAAAAAGAAAAGAAAGAAAGAGCGCTAGGTTTAAATAAATTCATTAGAACTCTCACTCTTTGAAAACATTAATACACATGAGTATAGGTAAAAACATTTGTATTACTCCTTTTGGAGGTCAATGTGCAAAATATAAAAAAATCACGGTTGCGATGCCTGCGACCCGTTACGTATCATTTGTTAGACCTTTACCGTTACCGTTACAAGTTCATTACGTGATACTTAAAACTATGGTGACATCCATAATATGAACCTAATCTAGCAGTCTGTTTTTCAAAATATGCATCCAATAATTACCCATGAGCTTCAAGCTTACTTTCACAATAGTCAACATATGTATATATACAAAGCCACTACTATTGAGCTGATATATATATATCTATACAAAACTACTACTTTCAAGTGCACCTAGTGCAAGATGCATCAATTGACTCCTTTTGAGCCATTAGATGTTTTAAAGGGCTTATATTACATGGGGCTTAAAAGACATGTGGAGATGATTCATGGGACCCGCCCCATATGTATACACATCTCCCCAATTTCATTTCCCCCAAATTCACCTCATCTGCCACGCGTGACCTAACCCAACAGACCCTAACCCTCGCTGCTGCAACCACTTGTTGGAACTTGCTGCTGCAATCCCTCACCCGAAACACACCTAACCCAATTTACCCGTTCGTTTGTTCATTCACTACTGATGTCTTGGCAATGGTCCCTAATAAAGTGATGAATTACCATTCGTAACTTGGATGTAGCCGGCAGCACTCCCATACGGATGAGACAAGGACAGGGATCTTACCCATGAAACAAAAGCTCCCTCCTTACTCAAGCCATGCACAAAATGTCTGTGTGTGTGTTGAAGAGAGAGAGAGATAGAGAGGTAGGTCCATCCCACTAATACTGCTATTTGCTGCCCACCAATAAACTTATTCTTCTTGTTGGTAAAATCTTAACATACGTAATAAAACTCAAATCGGTAGTAATCTGCTTGTTGAGTTGAATAATCATCGGTAGTAATATGCATGTTGAGTTGAATAGATAAAAAGCTCGCTTCTGTATGCTCTATTTCATGCTTTTAGATTTTGTATTCAGTTATGTTGCTGCAGCAGCGAGGGTGACCTGTCCGTGTAGAGAGAAAGAGAGGTTGCAGCGGGTAGAATTGGGGTATCTATTAGGTCATGCGTGCGTAGATAGGGTGAATTTGGGAGGAGATGAAATTGGGGAGAAGAGATGCGTATGTGTTTGGGTTGGGTCGGGTATCCTGAATCAGCTCCGTGTGTTTGTTAAGTCCCATTTAATCTCAGCCGCTTAACTCATCTAACGGCCAAAAGAGGGTCACCTGATGCAATATGCATCAGGTGTATTTGATGGTAGCAGCTCCGTGTATATATATATTATCAAATTTGTGTCTCCAATTTGTGCTTTGTAAGTCATGGCTATCAGCCTTATTGTTTGTCTAATAGAAATCTCCTAATTTGCTTGTTTAAATTTGGTTACATTGAAAACCGTGCAAATCCAAATGTCGTCATTATGCAAATCCATTTTTGTCAAAATGTACCAAAAGGTATAATTGATCCAATCAAGCTTCACTTCAGTGCTTCTACGCAATCACATAGCTCTATATATTTGATGTGGAAACAATAATTACCCAATCAACATTGACAAGAGTTTTGAACTGAAGTTCAAAACCAGGTGGTGGAAAATAGACAAATTAACATGTTCACTGCCCTAATATGATTTAAGTCATCAGTAGAAGACTTGAAATCCTTGGGAGCATTAAATGGAAGAATGATACAAAAAACCACACTGTTGATATTTCCAGTTACATTGAGTGGAATTAAGGATGGAATTCAGCATATCCAGAATGCAGTGCAAACATGGTTTCCAGTTAAGAGATCATCTGATTGCTGAGAAATGGTGAAGTATCAAATTACTGCAATATATGCTACTGGTTAGAAAACTTATTCAAGTTTTTGTGCTCTGGTGATGCATGGTTGGTAGAAGACAAACTAGATTTTATGTCAAAACCCAATGAAATGTCCTCTCTTCCTCCAAATTGTATGATGGCATTAATCAGTGTGCAACTGCTGACTTTAACAATTTGGTGGCTGACACCAGCAGAAAAAATTCGAAATGATAATAATTTAAGTGTCTCATTATCTCCTGAAGATCCAATAGTAGAAAAGATCAGTGGACCTCCCAATTGCTGGACAAATGGCTTAAATTCTCAGAAGTAATGTTGAATTCTAATGAGGGCTTTGATACCATGTTGGACAGTTTATTGGAGAATGAAGTAGTTTGCTATTCATTTTTCTTCTGCATCATTTGGGTCTCTTGTACACTATTCTTATGCTTCCTTCTACCCTTTGTTATGGTTGAATATACAGGTTTGGCAAGCACTTCTGGCAGTTAGAGCACTTGTGCTACCTCCTACAGATGATGTTGAAACTTGGCTCAAGTTTGCATCTCTTTGCCGAAAAAGTGGACGGATTAGTCAGGCTAGATCTACTTTAGTTCAACTCTTGCAGGTCAGTGGCACATGGCTCTATGAACCATGAAGGATGTTAATTTCTGAAATAATTCTCATCTTTCTTTTTTTGATTAATTCACTTCTGTTCGAATCGTATTCAGTATGACCCTGAAACGTCTCCTGGAAATGTACGGTTTCATGGGCCTCCTCAAGTAATGCTGGCATACTTGAACTACCAATGGTCGCTCGGGGAGGATCTTAAGCGGAAGGAAGCATTTTCTAGGCTTCAGGCAAGTAATAGATATTTCTTTAGCTTTCAAAGCATTCTTAAGCATTGTCCTCTTAATTCTGATCATCTTATCATGTATTGTTTGGCTGCATTCTTACTATTGTAGGATTTGGCTATGGAGATTTCTAGTTCAACTGATATCTCATCAGTTTTGCCAACTGGTTTAATGAGCGTTTCAAGTCCAAAAGTTCCACTCCTTGCCCGTGTATATCTTAGACTTGGTAATTGGCAGTGGACACTTTGTCCTGGATTTGACGATAATTCTATACAAGGTTGTCATCAATTATCATTCTTATCGATGTTTTTGCTTTTGTTTTTTATTGTCAGTCCTAGATATTTTTTGTAGATTTTATTGATTTTCTAATTATTGGTCATCAATTTTTGTAGAAATTCTTACCTCATTCAGAAATGCCACTCAGTGTGCAACCAAATGGGCAAAAGCATGGCACACCTGGGCACTGTTTAATACAGCAGTGATGTCTCATTATACTGTAAGAGGTTTTCCTGCTACTGCAGCAAAGTTTGTTGTTGCAGCTGTCAATGGATATTTTTATTCAATAGCATGTGCAGCAGATTCTAAGGGAGTGGATGATAGTTTGCAGGTAAATCAAAACCCCTGATCTAAATGCTTCTTGTAAAATGAGGTTAATCATAACAACAGAACTACTTAACTTGCTATTGACTTCCCATGGTATGTTACGACCTAGCTTAGTTATTTTACCATTTCCAATATTGGTACTAGAGAACAAGGTCGTTCCTATGAACATCCTTTTTTTAAAATTATTTTTCCTGTCATCAGTCACTTTGCTTAGTTTTTTGTTTTTTGTTTTTCCAGGGACAGATGCTTATGTAATTAGGAGTATGGCTCAAAAACTTGTTTCAACTTTCGACAAAACAAATAGCATAAAATTATGTACTATGTAGTTTAATCATGAAAAAGCCCCGGTTCTGTCCTAATTGTATTAATCTTTTAGTGCAGCATCAGGCCCAGAAGTTGAGCTACAAGATGAGACAATCCTCTTCCGCTCTTCTCTTTAATAAACTTATAACTATGTTTTTCCACCATGGGAATAGCCTAACTAAAAAATGTTGATCCATAAGCTTGGATTCTTCACTGTGTGTGGTTCTCTTTTTTATTAGTGCTTTTCTTCTAAAGTAAAAGCTTCACTGCATGTATGTATTTATGTATGCCTGTACAAGTGTTATGTATGTGTGTGTATGTGTGCATTTAAGCTCCACTACTTAACACCGTGACATAAAATAAGTATGGGAGTACCACAAGGCATAGGCTTAAGGAAATTGAGGGACAATATTATTTGGCCTTTTGAGAGATTACTTTGGATCTCAGATCAAATAACGTCCATCCACTCAAAGGTGCCAATATTCACTTCTAATTCATACCTTTATCTCTATTATTTATCTGTGCATTGGCCTCATATGTGGGAAGTTTTTTGGATGGGAAAATAAACAAACCCGAGGCCCGTGCCTGCCTATCTCTTATCTTCTTATTCTCCTTCTCCTTTTCCTTCATCTATTTTCTCCTTCATCTTTGCTGCCTTTTCTTTCTCATCTGTTCCTCCTGGAGCTACATGGCAACATATCAATATATAATCGCATCTCATTTAATAGTTTTTATCAGTATTATTTTATCAGCTTTTTCAAATATTACATTGAGGAAGGATATTCTGGAGGGAGGGAGGGAGGGAGGGATTTCACCGAATATTTTGGTGACTATCTGAGTCAGTAATTTAGGTTTCACTTTTCCCCCATTATTCTCTTCATCCATAAAATTGGACTCTGATGTTTTCTTTGTGCTTTACACTTCCTTTTTTTTTTTTTTTTAAATCAGCTTTTCTTCCTATTTATGTTGTTGAGGTACATTGGTTTCCACTGGTGTTAGTTGTAACAGCTAATTGAGGTGTAGTGAGTGCAAAATTGAAAATATCTTGTTCATCTTAATAAGATAAGTAGTGGCCCAGTCTCAATGTTTACAGATGCTAACAAATATTTTGATTTATATATACGTGTGCGTGTGCGTGCGATGTGTTTGTGAGTGTGTACATATGTACACACAAATTACCATGCCAAAGTGCAGTGCACACACAAATTTCCATGCCGTGCCTGGGCTTCTTCATTTGACATACCCGTAGTTTTATACACCCAGTATCTATTTTGAAACAGGTCATTAATTATTCTTGCATTTCCTGGATCGCATTTTGTTTTGTGGTTTTAATGCTCTTTAATGCTTGTTGGTTTGCTATTTAATTCCAGGATATACTTCGTCTTCTTACGCTGTGGTTCAACCATGGAGCTACCACAGAAGTTCAAATGGCATTACAGGATGGATTTGCACATGTTAATATTAACACATGGCTGGTTGTTTTACCTCAAATAATTGCAAGGATACATTCAAATATCCATGCTGTGAGGGAACTGATACAATCGCTTTTGGTGCGCATTGGACAAAGTCATCCTCAGGTTTGCTATAGATCGATTCCTTACTTCTCCCATTTCCAATATCATATATTTTGGTGTGTTACCTTGATAGATTTGATAGATTAGTAGAACATGTTTATGTGGTGGTGATTATTTTTTCTATTAATGATCTAGAGCTAGGATTTTATATTTATATGCATATCATACTGATATTTTATTAGTCAAATAAAGTATCAACTTTAATAAGTTTTAATTTCAATTATAATTTTTTTAACTTGTGTATCTTTCTAAATATGCCATATTTTCAATATGAAATGTTGTCACACTTTAGCCATCCTCTTACACAATTGCATTATGTGAGATTTACCTTGAGGTCCTTCCAGTTAATTTCAAGGTTGAAAATCTCAAGAAGAATATTGTTGCTGTGTCAGTAATGTGATTGATATAACCTCATTCTTGAGAAGTCTAGATTTTGGGGAGGGATCCCTTTTGACCATACTTGGGCCTTCTGTTGGATGCTGGTTGGGAAGGTTGAAAAACCACTTGGGCCTTGGAAGGGTAAAGCTCCTCTTATGAGGAGAAGAGTTAAGTTGAAAGAGAGCCCATTTTCAGATCTCCCTACCTTTTTGCTTTCTTCCCAATTCCATTGCAGGTTGCTAAAAGCTTAGTAAAGATGGTCAAGGAATTTTTCTACCCAAAAAAAAAAAAAAAAGATGGTTAAGGACTTTCTTTGTATTTATATTGGGGATGAATTTTGAATTCTGCCAGATATCTTCTTTCTTGAAAGATGGGATCTTAGACATTCATTTTATTTTATGTTACCTGGACTCTTTGCTTTTCTTTTGAGTACTTGTGTCAACATGACACAACATGGGTATGGATACCAGACATGAAACACAACTATTGTGCAAAATGTCACATCCAAACAAGGGATGGAGAAGAAGAAGTCTTTCTTGAGTTCAGATTTTCTCCGTCGAATGACTGCCAAGTCTAGATCGCTGCTCATCCTTGAATATTAGGGGTCTCAAGAAGGGACTTGAGGCATTGTGCAAGATATTGCTTATGCAACTAGTGCCTTGGGGTGTTAAAGAAATTAGTAGAGGGTGTTCTGATTGATTGAAATCTCTTCTCTTTTAATTTAAATCAGGTTTAGATATTCCATTTTACTTAATTTTAAATAACCCTAATCTATATGTATTTCTAAAATCCCCATAACTGGTATTTTAAATAATAAAACCCACTTAAGTTTGATTTTTGCAAGTTTGTCCTTGTACTAAATTTTCCCTTTCAAATTAGTACCCATTCCCAATCTTTGGACACTTCAGTTATTTAATTCATTAATTGTGCCCCTGTATTCTAAGATTGGTCGGTCATACAATTCTAGCACCTAGGCAACACACCTCTAACCGACACATGTGCTTGCATCCATGTAACATAGATGTTACTATTCTTTCAAAAAGGTTGTTCTTGGCACATAATTTTGGAGATATTGCTTAGCATCATTGTGTTTGTCGCATGGTGTAATATTTGCTAAATACAAACACCCAGTTGTGTAAGATACCTATGAGGTGTTAAGTCCTAGTAAAGGTCTTTCTTTCTTTTTTTCATATGGAATATTATGCTTATAAGAAGTGTTTTTAAAGGCTTAAGGGGTATATAGGTGCAAAGGTCTCATTGAGCCTAAGCATAAGGAGAGAAAAAAAAAAAAAAGGCGCGTGCTCTTGAGTGATCCGAGGTGCAAATTCTCAAATATATATATATAAGCAAATAAATTGAAGAAAATAGTTAGGGTAAATTACAGTTTGACTTCTTCAACTATCACCGATTTACACTTCACGCGCCTATAGTTTTAATTGCAACACATTGACCCCCTATAGTTTTGATTTGCGATACTTTACACTCTTCTGTCAATTAGCCATTTCTTTGACGGAATAATGGTATTAGGCTCGCTATTTTTTTATGCA
>JAESVK010000353.1:429192-461990 GCA_017140935.1 Hamamelis virginiana | reverse complement strand
AAAAATTAAAATATATTGAGAAGAAACATAAAACTTCACCAATATGCTTGTAGACTAACACCATTTTTCAGTCGAAGAAATAAATGGCTAATTGGAAGAAGGGTGCAAAGCTTCATAAATGAAAACTATTGGGGGTCAATGTGTTGCACTTAAACTATAGGGGTGCAAAGTGTAAATCGGTGATAGATGATGGGGTCAAACTGTAAGTTCTCCTTGTAATAAAAATAAGGTATCTAATTAAAACAATAGAGATTTTGGTCCTTTTTCAACTCTGAAATGTTTTGGAAAATCTTTTATCTTGCCCTTTTTTAATACTCTTTTGAAGAAACTATTGTACTTGGGGAAACTTGATTCAAGTGGATGAAACTATCGTACTTTTGAAGAAACAACTCTTTTGAAGAAACCATTTGATTTTTTATTTTTATTTTTTTATGGAGAGAAAGGTCATTGACACCTAAAACTAAACCTACCAATAGAATCTTCCCGAAGAACAGTCAATATTTCCCGAGGAAAATTGGAATCCCAACTTTAATTGAATTTTCATTATATGTCCTAAATAGGTTAGTGTTTTTGGGATGTAGTTGTTTCGAGATGGATTAATAGGAAGATTTTGAAAGATATATGCTATGCAAGGCCTTTGATTCAAAATAAATTTAGTGGAGATAGCCTGAGATTTGAGGTCTGTTGTCAACAGGCTGAGTCATTTGTTTTACTGTTTATGCCTTGGGGTATGAGTCGCCATTGCATTTCTGAATAATATTCTCCCTGCATCTACTCTGTTTTATGCATACGATTATGATATTTGTTTTCCAATTACTTGATAGAAATTATTTTGGTTGGTGCACAACTTTCATGTTGCAGGTCATGTTTATTTCTTTTAATGCCTCTCAATTCAAATATGTTTTAATTTCTGCGTGTTTTAAAGTAATTCTATTTCATTGACAGGCTCTTATGTACCCTCTTCTTGTGGCATGTAAATCGATAAGCACATTACGCAGAGCTGCAGCTCAAGAAGTGGTTGACAAAGTTCGGCAGCATAGCGGCGTACTTGTGGATCAGGTGAAATAATGAAATGAATCTATTTTTCATTAAATTTTTCGGTATCGTTGTTGTTCATATTAGTAGGTTTTCTTTGTACAGGCGCAACTTGTATCGAAGGAGTTAATCAGGGTTGCAATACTCTGGCACGAAACGTGGCATGAGGCATTGGAAGAAGCTAGTCGTTTGTACTTTGGTGAACATAACATTGAGGGGATGCTTAAAGCGTTGGAACCATTGCATGAAATGCTCGAGGAAGGAGCTATGAGGAACAATACAACCTTAAAAGAAAAGGCCTTTATTCAGGTAATTTTTTTATTTTCATAACGGTGGTGGCGTATTTTCATCCTTGCTAATTAAAACAGAAAGTATTGCATGTTAGGCTTAGTTTGCAATAGATTTGGATTGTATCGGTCTGAGCTTACATATTACAATTAAACTCTGCATTTCCTAGGTCTTGTTATGGTAGTCCCATGGTGCTGTAACTGATTGTTTTACATCCAAAATCATGACTATAGAATCAGACACCCAATTCTAACTCAAAAGTCATTTAATAAAATCTTGGAAGCTTTCCATTTTCTGGCCCTTAAAGCATCTAAGAAAACTCTCTTTCCAAATCATGGTTTTGCTTATTCTTTCACCTTTATGTTATCTCAGGCATATCGTCATGAGTTATTGGAGGCCTATGAATGCTGCATGAAATATAAGAGAACTGGAAAAGATGCGGAGCTTACTCAGGTATAATAAAACCCATCTGCTTGAAGAGTAGAGTGTAGTTCTCTATTGCATCTGAATTGCTGGCATTCTTGTTTATGAAGAAAATGAGCATGGAATTCATATGTTTTTTTTTTTAATGTTCATCACCAGTTATGATCGATATAAACATCATCACTCAAACTTTGTCTCAAACTATATGAGTGATCGGTGATCCATACACATCTATTCTGTATTTCTTTTTCTCTTGTTTTTTTAAATGTGGAAATACAAATTTAAACATAATATATTTTCTCAACTCTCAAACATGGAATATAATATCTTCGATATTCTCGATATTTCTTCGATATATCCGTATATCTTCGATATATCCGTATATCTGTGGGTGTCGATACGATATTATACTAGCATATCTTTACTGATATTTCGGTAAGTATTGGTCTAAAGTGGAGATAATTTTGTGTACAAGATTATTGATTTATTTATTTGTTATTTTGTAAATGATATATATTTTAAATTTTTAATGTTATGTAACATTTTAGTGTAAAATTTGTAGAAATCTATGATTTAATTTGCCCAACACGACACACTTTATTATACCAAATACAACACAAACTTGTCTTTTATATATATATATATATGGGGCACCGTAATTGATCTCTTTTTTTTTCTTTTTTTTTGAGCATATCCATGTGAGAGCATAGAAAAGTTTCTGCCTTAACAATTGGTGTCCTCTCCATGGTTTTAAGCAGCGTTTTAAGTATCAGGCGATACCATACGTATCGAAATTCCGAAGGTCCTGTACGCGATTCTCCCCTTTACTCTATGTGAATAGAAATTCACAATGTATCGGGCCGATACGATACGTATAGGCCTGTATCGGCCGATATTCTATTATACCAACCGTTAGCAATATGAATAATGAAGAAGAGGAGATTATTATGCATCTTTTGAAATTTGAGGAGTTTAATTTAGCATCTGCAGAGGAGAAGAAGAGAGCCGCAGATTGAGAGAAAATAGAGAAAAACCCATTTTGTGGTCATCGATACAGCAGGGTGAAGTCACTGGTGCAATTGCCGGCCGCCAACAAAGCTGTTGCCTCTGTTGGAGGTCACCGGAGATGTGAGCTTTTGCACGGATTGCTGTAACTATTACCACCCTTTTGTGTATATATATATGGTGGTCGGCCCAATAGTTGCTTTCCAGCATCATTCACTTTGCTTTCTTCTTTTTTTTCCTTTTTCTTTTTTCTTTCAAAGTCTGAGATTTGAAAAGTCAAATTAGATTAAGATTATTATTATATTTTAATTATTTAATTCTTTATTTAAATTTTTTCATTTTGTAATTATTTTTATCATTTAAAAAATTTATAAAAGGTATTTAAAAATTCTTTTATATTTGTAAAATTATGTTAAAAATTATTAACAATTCTTAAATATTGGAAAAAATTATAAAATAAAAATCTAAAAAAATAATTTTATAAATTTATAAATCATAAAATGTTTAAAAATATATTGAAAAATAAATATTTTAAAATTATGAAAAAAAAATAAAATTATAAAAATATTCTGTATAATTTAAAACACTAAATTCTTGATAAGAAATTTTTTAAAAGTATTAGAGAAGTATTTTTAAAAATAAAATACAAAAATTATAAACTACAAGTGTACAAATACTGTTGTATAAATCACAAAAACTCTTTAAAATTATTAATATACACTATTACAAGGTGAAAAAATGTGTACGACTATTTTTGGGGTTGATGTGCGAAAAAAAAAAAAAAAAAAAAAAATCCACGGCCCCGGGGCCCGATTTCCATTATGTATCGCTTGATACTCCTGATACCCGTAATGGTAACGGTGTAACGAGTATCGGGAGTATTGGGTGATATGTAACGGGTATCGGGCCCCGGGGTCGGGAATTTTTATTTTTTTTACACACCAAACCCCAAAAGCAGTACTACACATGTATTTACCCTATACTAATGTATTTGATGTTTTCAAAGAGTTATAATGCCTTTATTTCACGTTTTCATTGATCATTACTCAATTAAATTTTTTTTATTTCTCTAAAAAAAAAAAATTTAATTTTTTTTTTTTAATATCATTCTAATATACCTTTTGATTTTATGTAAACTAATGTTTACTATTTTTTTTTTTACAAATTTATATATTGTGAAATGATCTAGTCAGCTATGGCTGACTTTAACTAAAATCAGCTAAGAAATCCAAGCCCTTGGATTTCTTTTCACATTTAATCATGTATTAAGTGAAAAGAAATCCAATAGCTTGGATTTCTTAGCTGATTTTATTAAAGTCAGCTATAGCTGACTAGATCATTACTCTTTATATATTTATAAAAAAAATTCATAAATACCTTTTAAAAATTTAAAAAAAAAGTTATTATATTTTTTAAAATATTTTGAGATTTTTATTAAAATTTTTAGAAGTTTTTGTAATTTTTGTAATATTTTTTAATTAATTTATAAAATGTTTTTCATTGTTTTTATTTTTTATGACTTATATAGATAATTATTATTTATAAAAAGTTACATAAATTAATAGACATTTTTAAAAATAATTTATATTTTATTTAAAAGTTATAAAGAAGTAAGTCTATATATATATATATATATATATATATATATATATATATATATATATATATATATATATATATATATATATATATATATTAATCTTTTATAATATTATAAATTAACCCTCAATTTTGACTTTTGGTTGGCGAATCCATTATTTAAATCACCTACATTAGACAATCTGTTAGACAACACCTACCCATTTCATACTTGAAGAGGATATATATACATATATATATATATGTACACATGCGTATGGGAGTTGGGAGAGAAGTCTCGCTGGACAACACCACCAATGGCTTACTGGACGATGACAGGAAGCTCAGAGTGGCCTGATCTGGTCGGCGGCAGCCTTGCCGGGGTGAACTCCTAGCGGCGACGAAGAACATAGACCTTCACTCCTCCTTTCGTCAGACTCTCTCTCCTCTTCTCTTCAGATTTCTTCTTCTAATCTTCTCAATTCCGACATTCAATTAGTAAAATGCGTAGAATTTTCCTTTTTCTTAATGAAAAAGCAAATAATTGTTTGGATTGTCACGAATCTCTGCAATTTCCAGCCTGGGGGTATTTATCACGTGGTGTAATGGAACGGCGTATAGGGCCGCTACACCCCGATACGTATCGTATCAGCTCCGATACTATGTGAATCCCTCTGATTTTTTATTTCACATATATAGTATCGGCCAATGCTTAAAACCTCGGTCCTCTCTAATTTAGTTTTCATATAGCAAGCCATTGACTTATTGTTCAGGAGGATGGAATTTTAGGATTTTTTTTTCTTCTTTTCACTTTCCTTTTTTTCAATTTGTTAATCTATCGCTATTATTTTTGACAAGGACATAAGCTGCTATTAACTACTGCATGCGTTCAGTTCAGGTTTTAGGGTTAGAAGAGGGAGAGAGAGTAAATCTGGACAATGAGGCGGCAACCCTGTAGTAGGTTGAGAACTCATTCATGTGACTAAATATTAGGGGTGCAAACAGTCCGGTTTGGCCAGTTTGGAAGCCATAAAGTGAGCCAAACCGGTTTCTATGATTTACTATAGAGGGTAAATTGGACCAAACCGGTTTTCATTGTTTCAACAGCTCAGGGTCCCAATTAGATTATCAATAGTCAGACATTTATTTCTAGTAGTGGTCTGCCCTAAAAGGTGACTTTAAATCGAACTCTTGAGCTCCATACCCTTTTAACTAGAAAATTCCCAATTTTAATTGGCCTCAAATGACTGTAAAAAGCATTGAATAGATATATTCCATTAGAAAGCTCTCTCCACAGCAATGAATCCTCACCATCTCTAGTCATGACTAGACCATAAATCTTTCCAAACAAGCCGATCCCCTCCCACTCCCAATATTGAAAATCCCTTTATTTTTTCACTTCTTGTGGTGTTTTTGTTTTGATTTTTGAAATGAAAAATGCTAAATGCAACAATGCATCATATTAATATATACAGTCCCCATCCTATGCATATATGCTTACTTTCGCAAAAGTCAAGAGGCCTTCAATTAATTGTGGGATATGTATTTTGAAAAACCGACCGTTGGATTAGATACTATTGTTATGAATGTCATGTATGCCAAAAATCACAGTGATCTGATGTTGGCATCTCAAAATATTGGCTGAAAAATTCTGATTGCTAAAAACTGTTGTAGTTTTTCTCAACGACATCTGAAAAACCGACTGTTGGATCCAATGTTTTAAGTATCGAGTAACAAATCTGTAACGGTAATGGTAAAGGTGTAATGGGCATCAGGGGAGGTATCGGGCGCCGAAGCCATGAATTTTTATTTTTTTTTACACCAACCCCCAAAAGCAATTATATACATGTAATAACCTTATAGTAATGTATATTAATGTTTTCGAAGAGTTCTAGTACATTTATTTCAAGTTATCAAATCTTTACTAATTTAATCAATTAAAATTGTAAATTATTCATTTGTTCACCACCAAAAGAAATGTCTTGGTTGATTATCTATTCCTCCTTGGTCACTTTTCTCACTGACCTCCCCAAAATGAGTGTCGTGGTGGATCCTCACTATCTTGTTGTGATTGATCCTATTCATCTCCTCATTCCTCCGATAAGATGTAATTGAATATCCCATAATCTGTGTTAATTTTTTATTAAAATTTAAATTTGATATGGAATACTATCATTTCAAACAAGTTGAAAATAAGTTACATATGTTTCCAGTTTAGTTGAATTGAAACTAAGTTATAGTTTTTTAAGTATAAATTGATTTATAATAATTATACAACCACCTTTTACACTTTTTAAAATTTTATTATATTTAAGAAAAAAATTAATATTTTTGCAATTTTTTTAATAAAATTTTTAAAAGGTTTGGATTTTTTTATTTATTTTAATAAATTTTTTTCATTGTTTTTGATGTTTTTATTTTAAAATTTTATCATTTATAAATTTATATAACAAATTATTATTTATAAAAAGTTATATAAAATTAATAAATAGTTTTAAAATTATTAAAAAATAATCTATATTCTATTTAAATAATATAGAAAAATTAGACTTAATTAAAATAATATATAC
Source organism: Hamamelis virginiana (assembly GCA_017140935.1). Classification (NCBI taxonomy): domain Eukaryota; kingdom Viridiplantae; phylum Streptophyta; class Magnoliopsida; order Saxifragales; family Hamamelidaceae; genus Hamamelis; species Hamamelis virginiana. The sequence continues at coordinate 455,091 of JAESVK010000353.1, read as the reverse complement.
TAATTTAGAATTTTTATACTACTAATAACTTATTAACAGGCTTTAATTTGTGTGGAAAAAAAAATCAATTTTGACTTTTCGCTTTATAAGAACTCAATTTTGACTTTAAATTAACCATTTTTATAACCTTCACTTATCTCATCACTTCTCACTTCTCTCATCTCTGTGTGTGTGTGTGTGTGTGTGTGTATATAACTAAGGAGAAATACTCACCGCCTCACCGGACAACAAAGAAAGTGGCCTACGATGGGTTACTGAACAGTGTTAGGGAAGTCGGTGAGGCTCGATTTGGTCGGCAGCAGTGTTGCCAATGGTGTACTCTTGGCGACAACAACGACGCAGGCCAATTCTTCTTCCATCAGACTCCTTCTCTCTTCTCTTTTGATTTCTTCTTCTAATCTTCTCAGTTCCAACATTCAATGCATAAAATGGGTAGATTTTACCTTTTTTTTAATAAAAAAAATAAAATAAAATAAAATAAAGAGCAAATAATTGTCCGAATTTGTCAAGAATCTCTGCAATATCTGACATTTGGGGTTTCTTTACGTGGTGTAACGGAACAGTGTACGAGGCCATTGCACCTCGATACGTATGGTATCGGCCCCGATACCATGTGAGCTACAATTCACATGCCGTAAAGCCGTAAATCTCATACAGGTACCTTGAATTTCCGATACGTATTACCCGATTCGTATAGTATCGTGCGATACTTAAAATGCTGGTTGGATCACTGTGATTTTTGCCATGCTTGATATACATACGCATAGTACCTAATCCAAAAGTCAATTTTTCAAGATACATATACGATAATTACCTATCAGCCTCATGCTGACTTTCATGAAAGTAAGCATATGGGACGGTCAGACCAAATTGCTAAGGGAGCGAAACTTTTATCCTTAATTGAAATTTTTTTTTTTTTTTTTTTTAAAAAGTGGGCTTAATTTCATTTTGGGTTAAAGTACATGGCACTAAATTGTTTTTAATCCTATATATATAACCATACATAAGGGTTGCACTTTGTTGCGAACAAAAGTTTACCCTGAATGACCACGAAGGCTTAGTGACCTGCGATAGTAGCGGCGGCGGCGAAGTTCCGATGGTGAAGGGGAGTTCTCTATGACCCCGACACCTCTGTTCCTCTCTCTTTCTCTGCTTGTGATTTCTTCTTCTCTTCTTCTAAAGAACTAGCCCTAAACTCCAAACACTTGTCACCTCTCTAATCATTCACTGTGCCTTTTCTTTGGGGGGAAAAAAAGAAGTCAAAACTGATTTAGGAAGCTCTATGAGCAAAGAGATGGTTTTCATGTCACTGTAATGGGTATCACGCACAGTAACGTGTATTGGGCCGATACACATTTAAATGCTTTATTCGTAACGGCCGTTACGTATTGGTGTGTAACCCTGGGTACACCCTCCATTACCCTGTGTATCGCGTACTGACAATTCCAATTTCCATTAGGTATCGACTGATCCGATAGGTAACGGCCGTTATTTAAAACACTGATCTTCATGAACCATTACACCTCAGCTAGTCTTTTTAAATGCTTGATAAATTCTTGTTTTATAGTCTTTTCCTTCATGAATATTCTTTAATTGAATAAAACAAACTTTCACTTGTATATATTGTATCAAATATGTAAATTCTAATTACTTGTATGCATGTTTTGTGTGTTTCTACTTACCTTTCTGCCATAGTGCAATCCCATCTAGGTACTTAGGGGTTCCAAATACTCGGTTTCACCATTGTAATTCTATATCCTGTGTACTGATGATTCAAGTAAATCTTTACCAGGCTTGGGATCTCTATTATCATGTATTTAAAAGAATAGATAAGCAGCTACATACTCTTACTACGCTGGACTTGCAGGTAAGCACCACTTTTTTCATGTTGATTTTGCACTCAAATAGCCCTGGCATTAACTTTCTTCTGCAAATGCAAAATTAGTCTGTTTCTCCAGAGTTGTTGGATTGCCGCAATTTGGAGCTAGCTGTTCCTGGGACATATCGTGCAGGTGAAATTGGGCTTTGAATTTCCCTAGTATATTTTGGAGTTAAATTTATCTCACTAAAAAATGCGACTATTTTTCCATATTTCAGAATCTCCAGTGGTCACAATTGCATCATTTGCACCCCAGCTTGTTGTCATAACATCTAAACAGCGGCCACGGAAATTGACAATTCATGGGAGTGATGGAGAAGATTATGCCTTCTTGCTGAAGGGACATGAAGATTTACGCCAAGACGAACGTGTCATGCAGGTTTTCTCTCTTTTCAACTTGATAATGTGCCTTATATTATGTGCTGGTGGTTGATGCTATTTTTCAGTTTACTGGGGTGATGTGGCATATATTTCTTCTGCTGTTCAAACAAGAATTACTCTCAAGATTTGTGTATTGTTCTCTTCATCTTGTCAAGCACAAACTTAGCCAGGCTTTCACATCTTTGTCAGCTTTTTGGTTTGGTGAATACTCTGCTGGAGAACTCTAGAAAAACTATGGAAAAGGATCTATCTATTGAAAGATATTCTGTCATTCCATTATCTCCAAATAGCGGACTAATTGGATGGGTCCCACATTGTGACACCCTACACCAGCTCATTCGCGAATACAGGGAAGCCAGAAAGGTTGGTTCAAGTTCATTGGAATTTCTCCTAGTTATTGCTGTTTTCTTCACCTTAGCATCTGTGAGTTGTTTGGGGGCAACTGCATTTCATCTTATTGTTTTTGCTTTTGAATTTTCAGATCACCCTAAATCAAGAGCATAAATATATGCTTAGTTTTGCTCCAGATTATGACCATTTACCACTCATAGCGAAAGTGGAAGTATTTCAGTATGCTCTGCACAATACTGAAGGAAATGACCTGGCAAGGGTGTGTACATCTAGAACCCTACAACTTCTCTGCATTCATTATTGTATCTTTAGTGTGAAGTTTGTTTTGTCAAGTTGTCTCAAATTGGATTTTGATAGGTTCTTTGGCTAAAAAGTCGCACTTCTGAGATATGGTTGGACAGGAGGACGAATTATACTAGAAGTTTGGCTGTCATGAGCATGGTATGTGTTTCCATTCTGGTATTAATTTGGGAGCTCTCCCTTATAGCCCAGTAAGAATAGCACTACATGAACCCACAGAATCAGTGTGATGCAACAATTGGGGACCAAATGGTTTTATAAAATAAATGGCACATGTTTCAGGTTGGATACCTTCTCGGATTAGGTGATCGACACCCAAGCAATCTTATGCTTCATCGCCAAAGGTACTTTACAATTGGACAAAAACTGGTGGACATATTTGGTTACAATTTTGAAGCATCAGATATCACCTATGTTGTTTTTCAGTGGCAAGATCTTGCACATTGATTTTGGAGACTGCTTTGAAGCTTCAATGAACAGGGAGAAGTTCCCTGAAAAGGTATTCTATTCTGAATAATATATGCTATGCAATACGCTTCCACATATTTTCTGGTTTCCTATAGAATTCAAATATGTTATCTTACTTTGAAAATTGTGTAGGTTCCCTTCCGTCTGACTAGAATGCTTGAAAAAGCTATGGAGGTTAGTGGTATTGAGGGAAACTTTCGTTCAACTTGTGAGAATGTGATGCAAGTTCTTCGAGTACAAAGGGAGAGTGTCATGGCAATGATGGAGGTATGATTAACAGAATTGCTTTGCTTTTTTTTTTTTCCTTCTTTTTTTTTTTTAACATTTCTGTGAGTTTTGTCACTACGATGAACTGAGTTCAAAATCAGTCACGATGTATGAGTATCATAGGAAATTCTGCATTTTCTGTTTTGACTTTCAAAAATATGATGCAAGGTCACTGAACAAATAAAGACGGTGTCATGACTATAATGAAGGTGTAGACACCAACATTGCATGTTCTGTTTCCGTTGCAGTGAGCCTTGACAGTAGGACAGGTCAAGTTCGAAATTAAAACCAATATATGATTATGGGCAATTCTTAGTTTCTTACAGCCAATGTATTTATAGAGCCATGCATATGAGTAAGAAAATATTTGTGCAAATAGGATGTGTTATGAAAGTTTACAGAGTTACATCCAAGAGGAAAAAGTATGGCAACTAGAGTCCTATTAACTATGCGTGCCTACTTTATTTTTGGTGTGACATGAAAATTAAAAATGGTTTATTATTGTTAGCCAATATTTTAAAAATCATACTGGATGGAATGGTTGAACCGTCTGAACTAGTATTGTGTAGGGGTTTATCTTGTGGAGATCTGCTCAAACCGGAGGTCAAACATGGATGCATCCCAACCATTGGCTGGTTCAAAGAACTGGCTGCTTAACAAAACTTTTGAAAAACAAAAAATTTGACTTTTGACTGTTTACTTGGTAAAATGGTTATTATTTTGTCTTCATAAGGGTATTTTGGTCCAAAAAAATATCAATACAATTTGAACATGTTTTTATCTATTTGTCATTGATTTGATTTTTTACTCTTATTATTTTGTATTTTGTTTCGTGATTTGTTTCCATTAGTTGCTATTTTAAGGAAAGCTGATGTAGTACGATTATGGGTTTATATGTCATTTGCTTGTATTTTACTCTTTGTAACCGAGTATAAGGTTAGCATAGTTTGTTAGAAGCTGTTACAAGTTAGTTACAAGTACTTATGCTTGTTAGATGGATTTTCTATAAATATGGCCTATTAGAGTTGTTGAGACCGTTTTATGTCATTTGTATCATTTTCCAGATCTGTTTAGCCATTTAGGTCTGAAACAGAGTAGAATACCTCTGTTATTGCTGTTCTTCTGTAATTTCCAGCAATGTTCTTCAGATTTATATGCAAATCCTCTTTGATTCTTGGTTATTTGATAATTATCCTCATCATTTGGTATCAAAGAATAATTTCTGATCCAATTCCACTGATTTTGAGCATCAAATCCAATTCCACTGATTTTGAGCATCAACAGTTGGGTTTGAAGCCCTAATTATTCCAACAGAGACCTTAGCATTGAGAACTAGGTGTCACCGTGTCGGCACCTCAGAATTCCTCCTCTAGGTATTCTTGCATTTGAATGCCTCGAAATAGCTCCTGCAGTGCTTGATTCCTGCTGGAAGCAAAATCGCAGCCCTTGATTGGCTATTTTCTTGCTTCGAAGTAGATCTGCAGTGGTCGATTCAGTGTATCAATAGTCACAGCTGAAGGTTTATTCAGTTGAGTTCAATTACTCTTGATTTCCTCACGATTTTGAGTGAATCAATTGTTGTTTTCTCCTCGAACCTGATCAAGTGAAGTGACTGAATTTGATTGCTGCACTTTTTAAAAGTTTGATCCAGTTGTTGGCTGCAACTTTATTGAATTTGATCGAGTTTGATTGTTGAAACTCTGTTGGACCTGATCAAGTGGACCTATTGACTTTATTGGTTGAGCTTGTTTGAATTTTTGGGTGTGATACAGAATCTATTGGCTGTAGAAAGTCTGCTGTTGAGTCGATTTGGTTGCTGTCATCTTGATTGAATTGCTGCTACGACAGTTGTTATAGGGATAGGTTGCTACTGTAGCCTGTAGTGTTGCTGCATTAGATTTGCTAATGTAATCTTAATTGTAGTGATCTGATTTGAGTTGATTGTTGAAATTTTTGCTGAGATGGCACAAAGAGGGAGAGGAAGAAGATAGAGAGTTATGGGATATCAAAATAACTTTGGGGAAGGTGTTCAAGCTCAACCTTTGGTGGGAAGATATGATGGACAACATCATAATCAAGTCCAAGAAAATGAGATTGCTCATTTAAAGAGGCAAATGATCGACTGCACTTATTGAGAAAGTATAACACCTCCGCTTTCTTAGTGAGGTGTGTGAAGCCCTCCAAATCCAAATTGGAGTATAATCGCAAATTGGAGTATAAGATCCAAGATGAACTTCTGGAATTTCATGGAAGTTTTGATTCCGATGAGTTGGTAGGGTGGATCAATATTCTTGAGAGACTAGAGAGTATTTGAATACCATGATGTGTCCGTAGAGAGAAGTAAAATTGGTGTCACTTTGCCTCATGGAAAGAACCATCAAGTGGTGGAAACAGGTGCAAATGTTTCGCCGATGGAGTGGTAAAGGAAAGGTTGGAGATTGGGAAAAAAATGAAGAAACAGCTCAAGATGCAATTCCTTCCTTTCCAAGAATGTGAGTTTGAGTACTCCCTAAGTATGGATAATATGGTTATACATCTTCGGGTTGTCAAAAGGCCATAAATAAGGTTCTTTTGGTGGTAGATGTAGTGGAATTTGAACCTGAAATTGAATTTTCAGTTTATGACTGACCTTTAAGTGAAAATTGGTGGAGATTTTGATTAGGAATCAATTTATGATCAACCTTTGATTGAGGAACTTGATTAAGAATTTCAAGATAATTTTGAGTAAGTGCGACCCATGTATTATAAACCTTTGAGTGAAGAGCTTGATGAAGAATTTGGGAAGATTGGTTGAGAGAATATATGTTACTACTTACTACCCATGAAGGAAAAAGAGTTTGAAAAAGTTCGAGGAATGGCGATATTCCATTTGTGATGCGACAAGGTTATGCTGGCACTGCTGAAAGGACCGAGAATTTGGATACCTCTTCAGTGGAAAGTAAGACTCTTGCTGCTGAAGCTGTTGTAGTAGAGAAGTTTCCAGCTTTTCCTACATTCAAGCCCCTTGGAAGGTCTATATCAAACAAAAGAACTGGTTTGGAAACTTATGATGGATTTGTGGTTGCTGAGAAAAACAGTGGCTTTACATTCCCAATTGCACCTGGGGCCAGCATTGCTACCCAACCTGCTGTGTTTGATTCTCATTCTACCTCAACATTTGATAAAATTGTTTTCACAAAGGAACCGGATGCTGAACCAAATGTTGTTCCAGCCATACATATTGGTTCTACACAAATGCCTTTCCGTTTACATCCCCAAGTTGGTACATCCCTTTTCCATATGCACCTATCACAACTTCTTTTCATTTAAATTGCTCTTTTGATTCTGTGGGAGGGAACCTGGAGAAGACGCAATAAGCTATTTGATTGGCTAATATTGATTTCTACCATATTCGACAGCTGAAACTGGAGAGCAAGTTTCTTTAAGAGGGGGAATCTGATACAGTAGAATTCTAGGTTTATATTTCATTTACTTGTACTTTACTCTTTGTAACCAAGTGTAAGGTTAACATAGTTTGTTAGAAGATGTTACAAGTTAGTTACAAGTAGATAAGCTTGTTAGTCAATTAGATTTTCTATGAATAGGGCCTGTTAGAGTTGTTAGAGGCAGTTTTATGTCATTTGTATAATCTTCAGAAAACCTTTGTTATTGCTGTTCTGTAATTTCCAGCATTGTTGTTCAGATTTTAATGCACATTCTCTTCAATTCTCGGTAAATTGATAATTGATCCTCATCAAATGCTTCCCTCTTTTCTGATTTGAAGTTGCATCATTGAATTAAATGTTGAAATTATTTTTACATGTCAGTTAACGTGTTCATTGTTGAGATAACAGAAGTATGTAAAGGGAGCAGATAACACTCAGGACCCTGGTAGACCTGTTTTTGTTCTTCTTTTTTTACGTTTTTCTTTTTTTGGTAATGACCTGTTTTTGTTCTTTAAAAAGCCATGATGTTACTGACTTACAGTAGAGTGGAAGCCAGCTAGAAAGAAGCCTCATTCAATTTCAGTCATCTTTCTTATATATATAATATAGTGCCTGCTTGGCAAAAGAAGTAGAATTAAGCACTTAAAATGATTAATTCTACTTATTCCCTTGAAGCACATGGCCACCTACTTCTCAAATAAGTAGAAGTCACTTTTTGACCAAAAATATATAAATAACAATATTGCCCTTTAACATTGCACTTCAACAAAAAAATATTCCGCCCATGTTCCAACCTTAATATATTATTTATTAAATATATGTTTATTATTTATAAATTTATTATTTATTATTTATATTATCTATTATTTATATATCTATTACTTATTATTTATAATTATAAATAAGCTTATTTATTTTTAAATAAAGTTATTTTATTAAATATAAATTTATTATTTATATTTATATTATTTATATTTATATTATTTATTATTTATTTATAAATAAATTTATTTATAATTTTATTGCCAAGTAGGAAAATAAATAAGTATTCTGCAAGGGTAATAATGTCAATTCAGGATTATAAGCAACTTCTTCGGATAATATCCAAACAAACAAAAAAGCACTTTTTGTGTCGACAGCACTTTTAAAATACAGTTTCCAAATACAACTGACTTCTGCTTCTACTTAAACTAACTTCTACTTCTCTTCTTCTTCTGCTTCATAAGCATAAGTAGAAGCTATCCCAAACAGGCCCATAGTATTTATCAATTTGTTTCATTTTTATTGTTTATAATAATAATATTTTTGCGGTATCATTCTAATGTCATAGTTACAGTTGAACCAATGACCCTTAACGTAGTCCCTTCTTCAGTTTGGTAACTGGTCTGACTTTGAAAACATTGTTAACAAGACCTTAAATGTCAAGTAGCTAATTCTTGCTTATCAAAGAGAGAATTTGAAATCAAATAGCCTAACTCTAGTTCTACCTGCTTTCAGGCCTTCGTACATGATCCGCTCATAAATTGGCGTCTTTTCAATTTCAATGAAGTCCCTCAAATGTCAACTTTTGCGAGCACTCATGTCCCTCCTGTTGTGAATAGTGAACAATCTGCTCCAAATAGAGAGCTTCCTCAACCTCAGCGGGGTGCTCGTGAGAGGGAACTTCTTCAGGTAAGAGAAATCCTGAATTGTTGAAACTTCTGCTTCAGTGCTATAGAACTGTGCTTATATTATTTAATTGCATTTATGTAGGCTGTCAATCAACTCGGCGATGCTAATGAGGTTTTAAATGATCGTGCTGTGGTTGTTATGGCTCGGATGAGTCATAAACTTACTGGACGAGATTTTTCTATATGTTCGCCGGTGTCCACTGGCTCCATTCAACATTCAGTAGACCATAATACTTTGACTTTTGGAGATACCCGTGAGGTTGATCATGGTTTATCTGTTAAACTTCAAGTCCAAAAGTTGATTGTCCAAGCTACATCACATGAAAATTTGTGCCAAAATTATGTCGGGTATGATTTTCCAAAAAAAAAAATTGTCTTCTTTTCCTTGGATTTAATATCTATCATCATTAGTGTTATTTAGAAGGTCCCTTTGTATTTCTTTTGAGTGCTCATTCCTTTGAGTTTTATTATCCTCCTATTGTTTGCTAAGATCACGTGTATAGGATGTTACAAAGAAAATAGTTAAAAGGAGTTGAAGCAAATAAAAGAAATATTTCAATCTTAGAACAAACTTCAAATTGATCCTCTTGTAACTAAAATATTAATCATTATAATATTGCCCCCACATTTGTTGCTTATCACACACACATCCCGACAACAAATCTTCCCATATTAAATGTTCAATGTCGCATAACTACAGAAGTTTTTAGGATCATATACTCAAATATAGTACTAAAAAACATGAGAGAAACAATAACAGAGCTGGAAGAATGGAAATTTGAATTAGCATGGCTGGTAAATTATGTACAAAAAATGAGGCTATTGTGTTAAATACAATCATTTTTCAACAGGTAGGAAGTAATTGTAACTGAAAAGACTCAAAGAAGTTAGCTATGCCTAAGTTCAATATTTTGGATGATTGGATTTGATTACATATATATCTATATGAACTCATGTGTGCGCAAAGTCCATATATACTCTTGTAACATATATCATCAAATATTATCTGTTAGTTGCTAGAGTAGCTGGATTTGGGTATTTGTTGGTTGTTGAGTAGAAAAAACCTTTCTATTTTGCTTGTGTATCCAATTTGGATTGCAGTCAATGATTTGTCTAATGTTTGTGGAAATGAAATGTTTAATTATTCCATTGGACTTTAATTTTAGTTAGTGGAGGCTTTTGTAGATTACATCTTTGTTTGTTTGAAATGCCTGAGTTGAATATATCTCCAGTTTAATCACATATTGTTCAGAATGTTAGATTGAGCATGCTTTGAAAAACTCAACCTACTTTTTTTTTTTAATTAAGTGCTCGACCGAAGCTGCTTCACTTTCTCTCAGAATGACTAGCATCTGACCATGATTTTTTGTTTTTATTTTCATCTTTCAGGTGGTGTCCTTTTTGGTGAAGAAATGGCAATGCACTGTATATTTATTATATATATATATATATATATATATATATATATATACAATGTATTGTATATATATCATGTACATAGTTATATGAACAATCAGGGACTTTCTTTTCGTTTTTTTCCTTTAGCTTTAATTTATGTATAGACACACTTCCAATTAATATAAGATTGCATATTTTTCTCATAAAATGATGTCTTTAATTGCAACCTGTTCTCTTAGGAAATTGTAATCCAAAACCAAACTTGCGATATTCACATTTCAATCTGAGCAATGAAATCCTTTAACGCAATCAATTCTTCCAATAATTTTCAAACCCACACCTGCCAACAAGGGAAGTGGATATATTGGTAAAACCAAGCATTTTTTTTCATGACGTCTCCATAATATTGATGATGGCTTGACATGTTCATATTAATAAAAATAATAATTTTATATTTTAAAAATTACGAAAATTGTCATCATCATTCACGTTAGATGGGTGGCCAAAAGACGGTTAAGACTAACAGTTTCCGATGATTACAATTTCTTCTTGTATTTTATTTGATTCAAAATTTGTGAATACTTGGGTTGTGAGTTAAAGCTGTTGTTTATGAAAAAACAAAAAAACCCAAACCCGTCATAGACCATGATGATGACAGTTTTGGGTCAGATTTTGGTGGTTCCAGTTTTGAAACTTCCACCTGTGTCTAAATAAATCTCCTGGGACCTTAAATCTTTCAGGGTGTATTAAAGAAAAGCAAAGGTCCTAAAAGTAGACCATGCATGTATAAATTGCACTGAGATTCAAATTATCAGCAAGGAAAGCATTCCAGTACAAAATTTTTAAGTCTAAAAAATCTAATTTAAAAGTCACTAGTTTAATCTTTTCATATAAAAAAAAAAAATAAAGGACCTCTTACGAAGATACTGCTTGACTTGTTCAAGTATTATTGATCGAATTTGCACAATCAGAGAATTCCATTAGACATGGCGAGCAAGCCGAAATCTTCATTAGGAGAGAAGGATACATGGATCCGGAGAGAATCAGTCAATGCCCAGTAAAAGTTGGGAAGGGGAATCCATCTCAAATGAAAGATTATGCATGTGCAGAAAAACCAGTCATCTGCCCAATTTGCCTAGACACAGCAGCCAGTAACAGAAACATAAATTGCCAAGATAGCAGAGACCTTATGTACATGATTGAGAGAGGCTTCAGCAAAAGACTTCATACCAGTCAGTAATTTACACAAGTTAAAACATATTCAGAACCTTCTTGAACTTTCCAAAGAGACTTACACCTGCAAGCAAATGTCATACACAATGGATACATACTCCAACATTAAGCAGCAAGTCGCTTTTTGCACTTGCTCTGCACAAGGCTCAGCAGAAAATCTGTAAATATGTGCTCGTACTCCGGCATTTTCCCATAACCTGCAATGGTTTCCAAGAGCCCTTTTTTTATTACCAGATGCATACTCGCTTGGCTAATATACCTTGTGAAAAACGAAGTATGCATATGCAGTAAGGATCGTTAAATCCTATGGCTGCATGAGGGCTTCAAAATGGGTATGGCAAATAAGTCGATACATGCCAGCTGTAGAACATGTAGCTAACATGCATATTCAACAAAAGAAGAGAGAAAGCAGCACTGGTTCAATAGTACTTCTCTAAATTCCTCAATCTGTTCATATGAAAATCTCAAGAAGTCATTTACAAGACAGAAATTGACACTCCACAAATTCAGATGTCATTTGTGTCCCCGAGTCCATGTAACAGTCAAATTAAGGAGCACATGCATTGTGATACAAGTATTTTGCAAGTGATTAAAAAAGGCATGAATTGCAGTTCGATAGTGTCTCAAGTACTCAGTTTGTATCCAACGACACTGAACTTCAAGGTCAATGCAAAGGCCAACACAAAACAAGAATTATCTTGTGTCTTCAAGTGACAACTATCTTTTCAGATCATCTCTAAATGCCAAAACAACTTGAATGGAATTATGAGATTTATAAACTCAGTTGTCAAAGTGTGCATGCTACTGTGCATGTGACCCGGGACAGGGAGGGGCAGGGATTTTTCAAGATTCCAGATTCCAACATTACAAATGACTAACATGGGTCAGATAATGAAAGAATAAAAAACAAAATGCGAACAGGTTTTACTTGCCAGGAAAGTAGTTGATGTCAATGACATAAAAAATATCTCTTGTCCCATGCTCTCGAATCATGTCCATGTTGAACAACCGTAGACCCTGGACAATACATCACAAAATAACCATAAGTAACATATTACCAAACATGGATGTGCAGTGCATAATGAAGGGAAATAATGAAAAGTTACCAGTCGTCGACGAAGCTCCCTTGCAAGCCTCTCGAGCAAAGGCTGTGGAGGAAGTTCTGCATCAATAATGCTAAATTAATATAAAGAGTATCTGCTAGGGGCCAAATACTATGTTTAGGGCAGTTCTTCGCACACGTCAACCCAATCAAGCATCAATTAACTAAGTCAAGACCTTTGGAAAGAAGAAAAAAAAATAATGAAATAATATGAAGCTGCACAGAACTATAAGACATAAAGAAGGCAGGGGCATGAGGAAACCACCCCCGTCCCCGCACGCGCAGGGGTTGGGGTTTTGTGGGGAGTTTTAAGTTTGTTTAAATCAATCATTGAACTTTCACCCCCCCCCCCTCCTCTCTCTCTCTCTCTCTAACGAATCATTAAATCACACTTGCCTGTAGGTAATGACCAACATAATGAACATAACTCCACAGCAAAACATGCATATGTTTTAGAATCCAATAAACAGCTGGAAAATCACAAAGTAAACAAGTTCACACAAATTCATAAAAAGGTTAATAACCTCACCAGCAACACCAGGGTCCAGATCTGCATCATCTGCAGAAGCTGCAGCACATGAAACCCTCGGAAAACGGTATACACCAACAACTTTTGATAGCTCACGTTTACTAACATCAGGCAGGGAGAAACGCCTGACAACCTTTATAACTTCCCCAACAATATAAACTTTAAAGAGAACACCACCTACAATGAGGCATGTAGAAGATGGATTGCCAGTTAAAATACTATTATGGGTACAATGGAATGATGGCTTTAATGCATCAGTTGCAACAATATACCATGATTGACAAATTCCTGTATAACCAAGGGTGGTTCAAGCTCAGCAAGGGAGAATTGATCATAAGCAAGAAATAGTTCATGTGACTTGGCGCTTCCATCCACAACCAATGGTTTCGCAACTGAAATGGTAATTGAACCGAAAAAAAATCCTCATTCAGGACAGTTGATCAGAAAAAATGTGTTCTTTATCAAGGATAGTTCATCAGAAAAAATGAAATATATTTAAACTTCCATCAATCAGGAAGGATCATCAGTGAGATTACAATTTCCAAAACAACATGTCCTATATTACTATCCAACGGATCTTATAAACTTTCAGGGGCTAATGATAGGTTATTATGAATCTGCCAAGAATCAAACCACAGCATGGATATATCCTTAGAGATTCAGACAATGTTTTCATAGCCAGACTAATCTGCCCTTGTCTTAAACATAATATCCCATCAATGTTAGATGTGCAAAGGCCTATGTTGAAGCATGCATTAGTTTTAAATATAATAAACACAATGTAAAGACTAAGTGGCAGCTTTAAACATACCAAGAGGCAGCTTCAGCCCAACCTTCGTAACTTCATCAGGGATGGATGATGTATCTTTTGTAACAACCAATTGCCTTGGAACACCAACTTTGCCTACAACAATAGTTAATTGTCAAAGAAAAATTTCAACAGCATCACAAAAAGATACATATAAAGCAAAGAAATTTAAGAGTCCAAACTTGACACCTTCACAAACAAGCATGAAAGGATAAGTTTAAACTATTGTGAAACCCTAAGCAAGCAATTAACATTCCCCCTACGCGACACATTTTCCAAGCAAATACACAAATGCATGCGCATGCGCCTTGTGCTTGCACATATAGAATAGAAGGAAAAAAAAAAAAAACAATAATGCATCCTACAGTTTAGCAAATAGCAGAGAAATTACCATAGCAGTCAGACAAGTTGAGATCATCCACATCCTTTAGCATACTCTGACGATTGTGTACATGTTGTATGGCATTTGGAGGGTCAAGTACAGTAACTTCTGGATGTTTTTGCCTGTATTCCTTCAAAATAATAAGGAAAAAGAAAGAAAAGGATAAGAATGAAGAGTGTTATCTGGGCCTGGTCATTTTTTAAACAAAAATGTGAAGACACTAAGCTATAATGATCACCACTCATAAGAAATAATTCAAATATCCAGCCTCATAGTCAATAGTCAAATCAGCTAAGAAACATTTAATGAATTAAACTAATAAATTCAGATGACTATCTCAACACATAATTATGTGAACTAGCAACCATCATGAATAATTCATAATAACATCCTATAAGGGTCCAAATGTTTCTTCCCCTCAATATTTGAGATATTCTCTCATGTACTTCTTTCAACTTTGCTTTCTCCACTTGAACTTATCACGTAATCCAAAAACTGCAAGGAATTGGTAAAGAACTGACATTTTTTAAGGTGAGCATAGAGCTTCTAGTACCTTCCTCAAGGGCTGCAAATGAGATTCTTTGAATGGACTGTAAATCAAAATATCGTCAAAATATACTATTACAAACTCCCCAGTAAATGGCTTCAAAACTTGATTCATAAAACGCATAAAAGTGCTAGGTGAGTTCGATAAACCAAAAGGCATCACTATCCATTCATACAGGCTATCTTTAGTTTTAAACATTGTTTTCCACTCATCACCATCCCCAATTCTGACCTGATGGTAACCACTTTTAAGGTTAATTTTAGAGAATACCCTTGCGCCATGCAACCCATCCAACATATCATCTAAAAGTAGTATCGGGAAGCGATACTTCACAATTATCCTATTGATAACTCTACTATCAACACACATCCTCCACGTAGCATCCTTGGAGTCAAGAGGTCTGGGACAACACATGGACTCATGGATTCCCTGATAAATCGATTTTCCAACAACTACTCAACTTGCCTTTGGAGTTCTTCATGCTCCTTTGTATGGGCGAAGCCACATGGAGAGCAGGGGAGGCAAATGCCCACCCTCAACTTTTTAAAAATGTTATTTCTGTATACATATTTTATAATAATTAGAAATTCGCCCCTTGTCAAATTTTATTTTTGCTCCTAAATTTTTTACTATTGCAACCCACCTAATTTTTGTTTTTGTTATTTAAAATTCAATTTAAGTCTATTGATACTTGAAATTTGTTAGCTAATTATATATACATATACAAAGATGCTATTATTGGGTCGACTTAACGCAAAGTTGCGTCGGGTCATCTCCATATGGCCAGTTTCAAATGAAATTTTGTAAAACTGACCTTTGGATTAGATATCCCTCTTCTATATGTCATGCCTGCAAAAAATCACAGTGATCCAACAGTTGGTTTTTTAAAAATATCATTGTGAAAATATACAACTTATTTGTTCTTCAAAATATCACTATTTTTTTACAGTAAGTTTTTTCAAAAACCAACCATCGGATCACTATGATTTTTTGCAAGCATGACATACAGAAGAGGCTAAGCCCATTTCTGTATACATATATACTAAGCATCTTTTACAAAATCTCTTCTGATAATAGCATTTCTGTATACATATACACTAAACATCTTTTACCTCGAAATGTTGCTCCCTTGCCCCGTACAAATTTGTTAGCTCATTTATCAAAATCTTTCCTCCACTTTCAACTTAACAATCTTTTATTTCTCAAAAAGACTAAGGGCCATTTTACGTTAACTTTTTCTAAAACCACTTTTGAATAACTATCTCTTCACACAATTATTTAAAATTATATTCAAATTATGTCTTCATGTATTAAAATTTATATACTAAAAGTAATTGTGGCAAATTTTGGGGCTTCCTAACTTTTGACACAATCACTTATTGTATGAAAATTTTGCCAACATCCTATCTCATCTCAAGTTGTCTAAAAGTGATTATCACTACATCTCTTAAATCAAGTGAAATTCTGAGTTCCAAAAGTGATTTTAGAAAAATCTAATGCAAATGGGCCCTAATTATAATGCTTTTTGTAAGATGAATAATAAACTAATTTCCAAAAAAAAAATTTCTCCCCCTAAAGCAAATTCCTGGCTTCACCCCTACTCCTTTGGACTCATTTGACAATGAGGCAAGTTTGGTAGATTAGTTCCCGGTATTAAATCAATATGGTGTTGTATACTCCTTTGAGGAGGTAGTCCACTAAGCAAGTCAGTAGGAGTTGCATCTTAAACTCTTTCAACAATATCTTCAATTTAGCAGAAATGACTGGCTGCACTTCTTTTGCGTCTTGTCTCCAAGATGGACAGTCTTTTTATCGAACTGCCATGGTCTACCCAACAGCAGATGGCAAGCTTCCATGTCCACCACATCATACAAGACTTTATCTGAATATTTTAAATTGTAACTATTTCCCTGAAGTCATTAACTCCAGAGACCAAAATCATAATTAAGCAAGACAAAAAAACCATACGTATCCAAATGATAGAACCCAAGATGCTACTATCCTGAAAAACTAAGCAAGAGATGCCAGAAAGTTTTTTGTAGCTATGCTTAGCAACACCTGAACAAGTCATCTAGATTGATCACAGAAAGTAAAATTCTCACTTGTTTGGATTCTTGAGGGACCGACCTCAACTATCGATCATGATTCATGATGGAGTGAGCATAGACTCTGCAAATTATGTTAGACAAAAATAAGATTTTAAGCATCAGGGGATCTGGGTGTTCTACCAATCACCTTGAGTTCATATTACATTTCCAGCATGAATCAATGACATTCTTTTAAGAGAATACCATAAGTTGTATAACAAAAAAAAAACCGCAGCATCACACAGTTTATTCCCTTTTACAATATAAATAGGAGTAATACAGGCATCATGAAGTTTAGATGAACAAACCTCAATAATCTCACACCACTCCTTTCCTGACAACTGAAACAAACAAAAGACTCATCAGAGATGAACTGGATTGCAAAATATTCATTTCCATCTCAAGCAGGAAAGAAGAAATTTACAAAGGAAGCTTTGAAGAGAAAAAGGGGGCAAAAAAAAAAAATGATATGTTTTGATTTTCCAATTTAAAATATTTACTACAGTAGCTAATAAAACGGAATACAAAGTTTCTACAAGAAAAAAGATATTTTTCTACAAGTACATAATAAAAGAGTGTAAAAGAAGAAATCAGCACTCCCTTTCAACTATATATAAAATTTTACTTGATCAAAAAAAGGGGGAAAAAAGAAGAAAAAAAGGAAAAAAGAAATCGGCACTAACCTTATGCAAAACAACATCAAAAGGACCTTGATCTGAGAGGGGCCTGTTTAGATCAATGGCAACAAATAATATCCCCTTATTTCTGCATCACATATAGAAATAATTAATTAGCTATTATAGAATTTATAGATACTGAAGCAAACAATTTTAAAACTTGGGCTCTCTTTCTTAAAAATAATATTCCACTCAAATCCAACATATAACTTCGAACAAACAACTTTTCTCTACCTATCCAAGAACAAATTGTTTAAAAAAGTAAATTCAACAGAGTGATCATAAATCAAAATCCAAATGCCAGTTTCCACCAATCAGAGTACGAAAGTTAAAACCAACAAGTAAGAAAAATTTGACTTTTCATGGATCTGAAGAAGCATAAGACGATAAAATTTTTAAGTAAACTTTTTGTCAGATTATTTTTCATAAAACACGTGAAATAAAATAATTTTGAAGAATATGCTTGCACTGCCAGCACATCTTAAGGATCTGCCAATAGGATAAATGTAACTTATGATGAAATATAACATACAAAAATTAAGAATGGGATTAAATAACTAACAATTCTTTCATACAGCCATACAATTATTTACTCGGAGATAAAATATCTATAATGCAAAAATACCCGAAAGCCAAAAAATTCCTTTGAATGAAGGGAAATGCAGAATCGGAGGGGAACAAAGGGTAATGGTCAACCTCAGCTATTTGGTCGTCATTGTAAATTCAAAGATACGCTGAAAGAGAGAGGAAAAATAGGAAAATTGAGGACCCATTGGTAAATAAACTTTCTCAATAAAAGACTGAAGGGGGCAAGTGTACTGCTGTATAATTTAAACAAGAGAAGAAAAGTATCAAGAATTGACTTTGGGTTCATCATCTTAAACTACTCTCAACAGTACATATGATGGAATATTCCCGTCTAAAAATTGTGAAAAACAATTGAAGATTCCAGATACCCAGTACTGAAGCTGATAGGATAAGTCAACCAAACAGTTGTCAAAGATCAAATCTGCAAAAGTAATCCATAAATACCCTTTCTACCATAACCGACAACAAAAGCAAATTCCCTACAATTGAAGAAGGTACAATTGTTACCGTATCACAGAAACAAATGAATCATAACAACATTTTCTTGGGCACTGCATCTAACAAAATTGGAGAATACAAAAACATATACACATATCTATAAAGATCGGGACATGTAAAATTAAAAATTGATAGGCATCATTTCCTTCGGCAACCCATCTAACAAGACGAGACTAAACACATTTTTGTGTGTATATATATACAATATAATGATGAAGGCATGTATGATGAAAGATTGAATGGGTATGTATTTATGTATATATTATATACCTTGCCAAGCCTTCCAGCTTGGGCTGTAAGAAGCTCTTCTTTTTCTTCGAAGTGAGGGCGTAGCCAACAACGAGTTTCTGCGGCTGCGGAAACCCGACACCGACAGAATTCGAAAAGTTCTTCATCTCGCCCTCGCTCTCCTCTCTTTCATCGTCTCCGCTCGATACCTCTCCGTTCACCCTCATGCCCCGAATATTGCACAACCTTTTCGAAACCCTAATTCACAAAATCACTCCTTTCTTGAGATTTAATCGAGAAACGAAAGCCTATGAATGATGAAGTATCAAACGACGAAGAAATGACGAATTTCAAGAAATAGTTGAGTTTCTCTCTCTACACTCTCTCTCTATATATATAGTCTGTATATTATATCATCTCTGTTTAATTATATATCTGTGAAATTGTGAAAATATATAGCGGAGGAATGGCGGAAGGAGGGGATATTCAGTTAGCAGAGACGAGAGAGAGAGAGAGACGAGTGCTGCGAAGAAAAAACGAGTAAAATAAGCGTAGTGGAAGAAGTTTTGGAAGCTTCGCTTAAACTTGTGTTTTTTATCTCCATTTTACCCCTGATACATGGATGCAATTATTTCAATGCCATGGATGTTGTGATTTGTGAATTGAATTCTTTATCCTTGTAGATTCCCTCCTCCGGGCCTACAAGGCTACAATAGAAAGTACATTTTGAAAAAGTATTTTTGGGATGGAATTTTCAAAAAGTCTTTTTAAAATAATAATAATATTATTTGAGAAGTACATGGGTTGAAAATTCTTTTATAAGTGCAATGAGCTTTGCACAAATGCAAATTTTCAGAAGTAATTTATTTTACTTTTTCTAAATGGATTTCTTAAGATTTGACTTTTGCTAAAAGTTCATTTTGAAAATTTCACCGAACACAGTTTTTTTTTTTTTTTTTTTTTTTCTCTAAAATGACTTTTAGGGCTCAAAAGTCCATTTTGAGCTTCCCAAAAGCTGCACCAAATGGACACAAATCAGCATTTGGCATAACATCTTAAAATAAAAAGTCATTTGTGAAAAAAAAAAAAAAAAATTTAGGATGGACCATTGAAGAAATCATTTTGAAAAAAAAAATAAAAATTAGTATTTAGCTTTATCGTATTTTAAAAGTTCTCTTTATGATAAAAAATAATGGCTAATAGTCATCCTCTTTGACCCCTTACACAGAAAACGGGCATGAAGACAACATCTTTAAAAGCCGTTCTCTTTGGCCTTTTTTCTTGTAGTGAATTGTGTTACAAACGTAGATTTTCAAAAGCAAACTTTTTTTACTTCTTTCAAATGAACTTCCAAGTAACTCACTTTTTCATAGAAGTCCACTTTTTAGGATATTCTAGTAAAATGAGCATAGAAGGCATGGTATGAAAGTATATCATGTTTCATAATAACTTGAATCACACATATTGAACTTCGTACGTAGGAGATATGAACATTTAAAGTACGTTCGTTGAACTTGTAAGACCATCTCTAACCATGGCTAGGCAAAATGTCTAGCCAAATCATTCAAATAGTATTTTGCCTTCTCATTTTGCCTAGTCAAATAAAAGTGCACTCCAACCATGACTAACTATTTTGGCTAGTCATTTATATTTTAATATTATTTTTAACAAAATGTGAAAAAAAAAATTAAAAAAAAATGATAAATGAAAATAAAAAAAAATTAAAAGAGTTTGGAAGACCCAAATCTCCCCAAAAAAACACTCTCTATCACTTCTCCCTCCATCACCTATTCCTCCCTCGCATCTCCTTCCCTCTCTGATCTCTTCTTTGTAACTCACCGAACAAAAATCAACAAAGCTTAAAAACTCCCTCCCTCTTCTATCCCTCCTTTGCTCGTGTCTTCCTCCCCCATCTAAGCTTAGCGATAGAGCAAAAAGAGAGAGATACTTCATTTTTTGGAGGATCAATCAAGAATCCACCATTCATGGAGGATTCGACATATGTGATTTGGGGAAGTGTGGTTGGAGGGGTTCTGCTAAAATTTACTGTTTGGTGCTAACATGGCCATTTTGTCTATACCTCTCTCTCTCTCTCTCCTCATTTCTTAATAAATTTGCTTCTCCAATTGAGTAATAGGCATTTTGGCTACCCATTTGCCTCTTCCGTTGGAGTGCAGAATTTTGCATTTGGCCAAGCAAAATGCCTAACAGCTAACAAGGTCTTTTTCTTTGTACCATTGGAGATGTTTGAAAATTGCATAAATTTACCGAACATGCAACCAATCCATTTATAGCTTAGTTTTTTTCTAAGTTTTTTAAGAAAGCATTGTACACCACTCTACCGGTACAAATTAAAGTATGATGAATAAGCTTTCCACAATAACTTGAACAACTCGATTGACTTTTAAACGAAAAGGTGCAGAACTTCAAAGCTTGAGAAAACAATAATTTTTTGAACCTGATGGAGGGATTAAAAGATTAACACATAAATTATTAAAGACTGTTTTGAATAATTTTAAAGTAAAATATGGCATAAACTTCGAGGGTAATTTTTATATTTATCCAAAAACAATTGAAAAATTATAATTATATAAAATTAAGGCATAATTGGCCAAAAGTCCCACTTTAGAAATGTTTATTGCATAAAGTCTCTGTTAGTAATATGCCCTAAAGGCCAATCATTGTATTGACTTTAGGACTATTGACATTCATATTTTTCATTTATTAAAGAAATTGATTGGGCAAGTTTAATTATTATTATCTTCATTCTTATATGTTTGTATAACAATTATTCATAGATTAAATGTTAAGAAAATAATAACTCAAGAGTTGAGATAAATGAGACTTATATTTCTCATAACATTAATCTTAAATATTTTTAGTTGTAGGTTTATCAAATGGATAATGATAAACCAGTAAAACTAGCACATGTTATGTTTGCTCAATGAGATGATACTTAGTCTCAAGTATTTGTGTAGAGACACTAAAGTAAACATGTGGATGCTTGATAAAGAACAAGTACACTAAATGTGATCAATATAAAGTTTAGTATATGAAGTTTTATATACCTGTCAAATAGTAACTTACAAGTTACAGTGACATAAGTAATCCTTATACCTGAGGCATCATGGTTATCTTGTATTTAGGACATTAGGATTCAATGATGCACCTTACATGTCCTACCCAAGGTACATGTAAACATTGATGTATTTATTGGTCTTAATGGACAGTATGGATGTAAGTGAATACACAACATGGAATCCATCACTCTCAATAAAGAGAGAAAATGTCCTATGTAATCTTTACTGATATAACTCATAGGAATCTCTGGCCAAACTAGAGTGACTTTTAAAGAGTTTTCAAATTGCACTTATGTGAGTTGATTTCATAGGATGGTTTACATATAATTAAATTGGTAGTTTGACAGTCATATATACTACGATAACTTAATTAGGACATTGTGTGTTGAATGGATTTTATTATGTCTTAACTGTAAACTGAATTGTTTACTTAATTATTTCATAGTGTTCAGAGTATGTCATCACATGCTGCTAGGTGTCACTCATGACTAGTAGAAGCTTGAAGAATATTAATTGACATTTGTTCTTCATAAGGGAATTAAAAAAAAAAAAATTCTAATTGAACCCAAGTAAAAGGAGTTTTACTTAGGAAAATGTTAATTGTCCAAACCTACTACTGAATACCTGTGAACCCAAAAGCTCACACACCCACAAGCATATGTGTCCAAACCTACATTAACATCTTATCTAGTTCTTTTTTTCTTAATTGAAAATTTTTTCATAAGTTTAATTGTTTTTTCATCTATTCAAAGAATAATAATAAAAAAATTAGAAGTGAATAATTAAAATATTTAAAAAAGAAAAAAAAATGGCTTATCAAAGCTACATTGAATAAAAGGTATTAAATTTTAACAGAAAAAAAAAAAAAAAAAAAAAAGAAAAAAATAAAGGGGTTTTTTTTTTTTTTTTTTGAATGGGGTGGGGGGGGTGGCAATTTTTTTTTTTTTTTCTTTTCTAATTGAAGGCTGTGTGGATATCTTGATGGTAAAGAAAGAGGGAAAAAGAAAGAAAGAGAGAAGGAATTTCAAGTTTCAAGAGATCACCTCGCGTCCTCTTTCCATGTAGGACAACTCTCATCTATTTAAGATCAATTCTACCGCCAACTTAACAGATGATATATTCACCCAAAGAACTCAACCCATATTATTCTCTGCTCAATTTGATTTTAGCATCGGATCATTTTAGGCAAGCTCCACACCAAAGTTCAAGTCTGTATATAGCTTAAGAGATGGTTTTAGAGTTCAACAAGCTCCGTCCGATGGTCAAGGACTGAGTTCCTTACATCAACTGTACAAAATGAATTCTAGATATTTAATACACGCTTCCCAAATATTTGGCCAAAAACCAATTAATTTTAATAATAACGATCAATTGAAAGAGAGTCAAGTACATAAGATCAATCGTATATAAAACCAAGCCGGCTGAAAAGTTTGGGATGCCATATTAACTGTTGGGATGCTTTCTTAATAGTAAGCTATATTGACTTATGGTGAACTTTATATACTTGGGCCTCCTCTGATCAGCTGAAAATTTTTCCTTTTTTTATTTTTATATTAAAAATAAAAATTTAGAAGTCGTAAGCCATTAAAACTCAACCAGGTGGCATTGGGTATGAATTGGCATTTTAGGAATTAAGCATACCTTCAGAGTCAATTAGGATGTTTGATGGGTTAAGGTGATGTCATGTTGATGGAACAATTTTTATTTTTTATTTTTTTAATTAAATAGAACAATAGAAAATTTCATGGAACCCTTCAAAAGGGTACCCATCAATCAGCTGGGAGGATCTTTTAGCCAATTCTCTTCTTCCTCATTTATGAGTGCATGTCTTGCAAGCAAAATAGATTTGCAGAAGTTAAAAATGTAAAATAAAAGTTAATGATCAAAGTACGCATGGTGACGACAAACTTCAATAATCAAAATCCCACTGGACCTACGCCACCAAATATGCATCATATATATATATATATATATATATATATATGGGGCACCGTAATTGATCTCTTTTTTTTTCTTTTTTTTGAGCATATCCATGTGAGAGCATAGAAAAGTTTCTGCCTTAACTATTGGTGTCCTCTCCATGGTTTTAAGCAGCGTTTTAAGTATCAGGCGATACCATACGTATCGAAATTCCGAAGGTCCTGTACGCGATTCTCCCCTTTACTCTATGTGAATAGAAATTCACAATGTATCGGGCCGATACGATACGTATAGGCCTGTATCGGCCGATATTCTATTATACCAACCGTTAGCAATATGAATAATGAAGAAGAGGAGATTATTATGCATCTTTTGAAATTTGAGGAGTTTAATTTAGCATCTGCAGAGGAGAAGAAGAGAGCCGCAGATTGAGAGAAAATAGAGAAAAACTCATTTTGTGGTCATCGATACAGCAGGGTGAAGTCACTGGTGCAATTGCCGGCCGCCAACAAAGCTGTTGCCTCTGTTGGAGGTCACCGGAGATGTGAGCTTTTGCACGGATTGCTGTAACTATTACCACCCTTTTGTGTATATATATATGGTGGTCGGCCCAATAGTTGCTTTCCAGCATCATTCACTTTGCTTTCTTCTTTTTTTTCCTTTTTCTTTTTTCTTTCAAAGTCTGAGATTTGAAAAGTCAAATTAGATTAAAATTATTATTATATTTTAATTATTTAATTCTTTATTTAAATTTTTTCATTTTGTAATTATTTTTATCATTTAAAAAATTTATAAAAGGTATTTAAAAATTCTTTTATATTTGTAAAATTATGTTAAAAATTATTAACAATTCTTAAATATTGGAAAAAATTATAAAATAAAAATCTAAAAAAATAATTTTATAAATTTATAAATCATAAAATGTTTAAAAATATATTGAAAAATAAATATTTTAAAATTATGAAAAAAAAATAAAATTATAAAAATATTCTGTATAATTTAAAACACTAAATTCTTGATAAGAAATTTTTTAAAAGTATTAGAGAAGTATTTTTAAAAATAAAATACAAAAATTATAAACTACAAGTGTACAAATACTGTTGTATAAATCACAAAAACTCTTTAAAATTATTAATATACACTATTACAAGGTGAAAAAATGTGTACGACTTTTTTTGGGGTTGTTGGGCGAAAAAAAAAAAAAAAAAAAAAAATCCACGGCCCCGGGGCCCGATTTCCATTATGTATCGCTTGATACTCCTGATACCCGTAATGGTAACGGTGTAACGAGTATCGGGAGTATTGGGTGATATGTAACGGGTATCGGGCCCCGGGGTCGGGAATTTTTATTTTTTTTACACACCAAACCCCAAAAGCAGTACTACACATGTATTTACCCTATACTAATGTATTTGATGTTTTCAAAGAGTTATAATGCCTTTATTTCACGTTTTCATTGATCATTACTCAATTAAATTTTTTTTATTTCTAAAAAAAAAAAAAATTTAATATTTTTTTTTTAATATCATTCTAATATACCTTTTGATTTTATGTAAACTAATGTTTACTATTTTTTTTTTTTACAAATTTATATATTGTGAAATGATCTAGTCAGCTATGGCTGACTTTAACTAAAATCAGCTAAGAAATCCAAGCCCTTGGATTTCTTTTCACATTTAATCATGTATTAAGTGAAAAGAAATCCAATAGCTTGGATTTCTTAGCTGATTTTATTAAAGTCAGCTATAGCTGACTAGATCATTACTCTTTATATATTTATAAAAAAAATTCATAAATACCTTTTAAAAATTTTAAAAAAAAGTTATTATATTTTTTAAAATATTTTGAGATTTTTATTAAAATTTTTAGAAGTTTTTGTAATTTTTGTAATATTTTTTAATTAATTTATAAAATGTTTTTCATTGTTTTTATTTTTTATGACTTATATAGATAATTATTATTTATAAAAAGTTACATAAATTAATAGACATTTTTAAAAATAATTTATATTTTATTTAAAAGTTATAAAGAAGTAAGTCTATATATATATATATATATATATATATATATATATATATATA
>JAESVK010000353.1:389671-419192 GCA_017140935.1 Hamamelis virginiana | reverse complement strand
CCACAGAGTACGTGATTCTCTCTCTCTTTCTCCCTCTCTCTCTCTCTCTTCTTCTTCTTCTTCTTCTTCTTTCATTTTTCAGATCTGAAGCTCTCCTCCATCAATCCCAACAACTCACACTCATTTCAAATTTGAAGATCTAAACAAGAAGAAGATAAATATGAGGAACTCTGGGTCATCAGATCTGGATTTGAGGTTGCTGGCAGCAATAGTGGATCTGAGGTCGCCCTCGCCGGCAGCAATGGTGGATTTGAGAAGGTAGAGCTGTTGTTGCTACCATTTTCTGACGATAAAACAATTTCAATTTACTACCACACGATTGCATATCACACCATCGATCTGCAACTTTTCAGGCGCTGCAACTCCGGTGACTGATGCGAGAAGATTGCACATATGCAGCTGCAACTCCGGTGACCGCTGCACTCCATGAATCGAACAGCTCCGGTGACCGTTGCGCTCCACACGTAACGATCAAATCTTGGTACTGCCAGCGTCAAGACTTCTAAATCTGCCGACCTGATGTCTTTTAATTTGAGATTGTTTGGTTTCTGAGAAAATATTGGAAAATGAAAGAAATCAGAAATTTGAATTTTTAGATGCAAATATTAAACTGAAATTTGAATTTTAATATGAGATTGTTTAGTAGAAACTCGGGATCAGCTTATCTCCGACAAAAAATGAATAGATTTTCATGTAGGAAAATTAATTCTTTGTTTGGTTAATTAAAAAATATAAAAAAAAGAAAGATTTTTTTTTTTTTTTTGGGCATAGTGACCTTCGTTTTCCGGCGTAGTGACCTTCATTTTTCAGCGTAGTGACTTACGTGGGCATAGTGACCTGCGTTTCCGGCGTAGTGACCTGCGTTGGCGTAGTAACCTGTGTTTCCGGCGTAGTAACCTATGTTTCAAGCGTAAGGAACTACGGGGTGTGACGTAGTGAACCGTTGCGTCACACCCACTGCACTCCACACGCAACGATCTGATCCTGGTACTGCCAGCATCGAGACTTCTGAATCTGCCGACCTGATGTCTTTTAATTTGGGATTGATTTGTTTCCGAGAAAATATTGGAAAATGAAAGAAATAAGAAATGTGAATTTTTTTAAATGCAACTATTAAACTGAAATTTGAATTATTTTAATTTGGGATTATTTGGTAGGAACTCGGGATCAGCTTCTCTCCGACTAAAAATGAAAAGATTTTCATTTAGGAAAATTAATTTTTTGTTTGGTTGATTGGAAAATATAAGAAAAAGAAAGTTTTTTTTTTTTTTTTTTTTGGGCGTAGTGACCTTCGTTGCCGATAATGACCTACATTTTCCGACTTAGTGACTTGTGTTGGCGTAGTGACCTGCGTTTCCGGCGTGTTGACCTGCATTTTCCGGCTTAGTAACCTGTGTTTCGGGTGTAAGGAACTACGGGGTGTGACGTAGTGAACTCAGGGGTTAGGGGTGTAGGTGGCATTGAAGGTTGTTAGGAAGGAAGGGTATTTTTGTCTAATTCATGCCAAAATGACTTATGGGAAGAAAAATCTTTTAAGAGGACTTTTGGCATGAAAATCTTCTAAATGAGGACCTTTAGTCAAATTCCCCTTTTATTAATTGGTGAGTGCCACTAGCAATATGGTGGGTGGCAATAGAATCACCCCCTATTTTATTTAAAATTTATTTTTTAAGGTACCAAAGTATCCTTGAGAACCACGATGCTCTCTTCTGCCTGCACCAAGCCCATCAATGGTTCTCTCGGGCAACAAGACCAAGCATTCATTGATGTTATTGCAGGTTGGATCATGATCACTAGCAAACAATGGTTCTCTCTCTCTTTCTAATCTGAAGAGCTCCAATATGAACATATGGTTGCACACTAATCTGAAGAAAAATTACTGAGAAATTGAAGCAAATTACATTTTGAAAAAGAAGACGCCAAAGAAGTCACCTACAAGGGAAAAATTGAAGAAGCTTTAAAAAATAAATGGTCTATAGCATTTACAGACCACATGCCTGCAACTATGGCCCCAACAAAACCCCCCAAACATTTGTTGTCTCTCTTTCTATCTTCCTTCTTCACCTTTCCTTACGCAAACCCCCCTTTTCAGCCCACCCCTCTCTATGTAAAACTCCATCACTTTCTCTCTCTAGACTACCTTTCTCTCTCTACTATTCTTTCAACTTTTTTTTCTTAATTTTGAATTGGACAAAAATGACCACTCTTTCTATCCCTCTCATCTTTTTTCTCTCTCTTGCTCTTTTTCTCTCTTCCCTATGCTGAGAATATGTAGGAAAAAGCAAAAAAAAAAAAAAAATTGTTAATTTTTTATTTAGTTGCTGGGAAAATGTAGGAAAAAGAAATAATTTTTTTTACCGGGCATAGTGAAATGCATTTCTGGTACAGTGAAATGCGGTTTCCAGCGTCGTGAAAAATGCATTTCCGACATAGTGAAATACGTTTCCAGCATAGTGAAATGTATTTTCCGGCGTAGCTAACTCGGGGTTAGAGGTGGAGGTTACCTAGAAGGTTTTTGGGAAGGAATGATATTTTTGTCCAATTAATGCCAAAATGACTTTTGGCATGAAAATTTTTTTGAGAGAACTTTTGGCATGAAAATCTTGTAAATAAGGACCTTTGGCCAATTCCCCCTGAAGTTTTTGACAAATATTGTTTCATATCTTTTTTAGCATTACAGTGAAAAAAATTCCAAAAGGTATAAAAAAAGGTTTCATGATTAAATAAGAAAACCGTAAAACTTGGCCATGGTTTTGAGCTTTTAAACACTTTATACCCAAATCCAAAACCCCTTATTTTTATTTTTTATTTTTTTGCATTCTACAATTTTGAAAAAATAAAAAAATAAAAACCATTACCATTCAAAAAGATACTAAAATTAATGCTACTATATTCTCTCTCTTTTTTAAGGCATGCAACATAGGATAACTTGGGCCTAATTCCTAGAGATGGATGAAATCCCCCGTAAATTCCATCATCACGATAGTCAAGGTGTCAAGGTTTGATCCAAGAATCTCCGCTTCATGAGACATGATCCTTGACCGCCTGAACTACTTAGGCGAGTTAATTAATATTACTATATTCATAAGATAAAAATAGCACACACCTAAGCATCATTATGCTCCAAACAATAACATACCATTTAAATGAAGTAATGCAAAGATCGATAATTAGGCTTCAAATTGGAGCATGCCATGTCATGATAAAATTAAATAGAAATGCTAGATGGACAAAATCTTAAACCAAAATTTTAAAACCAAATGATGTGTCAAAATAATATAGTCTTGATTTCTTTACATTTCAAAAATACACAAAAATCAACACAATATTATTCTGATACATCATTTAGTTTAAAAAAATTGGTCTAAAATTTGGTTCACTTAGCATTTTCCAAAATTAAAATATAAAAAATGCTCAGATTAAGGGGTTCAAGTTTTCTCTTGCACAAGCCCATACAGGTTTTCCACATATACATATAACTAAAAACACATGGGTAAAAATAAAATATGACGACTTACCTCAACAAGTCCTTCAAATATTTTTTCACACTGAATGTTGAAATTTGAAAAACATGAACTTTGGTTCAGTGACTCATGTCACTCTCATTATGATTAGATTCTGAGTTCTATTTCTCATGAATGAGATTCGCCAATTTGTTGCTCCCCTCCCCATTAACAACTAATCACTAATCCAATTGACGTATATCGATTGTCAGAAACCTTTTTTTTTTTTTAAAAAAAAAAGGATGTTAAATTGTTGTAGAAAAAAAAAAATGGAACCATGAAATTGTTGTAGCGGTTTTTTTAAAAAAATTTATGTCCAATTATTCTCCTTATTTTAAATGAAAATGCTTTAATATTAATTTTTAATTTTTATTATTTGTTTATATTTTTCTGGAATACAAGCTTTAAAAAAAAAGTTTATTGGAAAGTACTATAATTTTGCAAAAAATATGTGAAAA
The DNA here is from genome assembly GCA_017140935.1 of Hamamelis virginiana. Taxonomy (NCBI): domain Eukaryota; kingdom Viridiplantae; phylum Streptophyta; class Magnoliopsida; order Saxifragales; family Hamamelidaceae; genus Hamamelis; species Hamamelis virginiana. Next base: position 415,231 of record JAESVK010000353.1, on the reverse strand, counting down.
AAAACTGCTAATGCTGTAGCGATTACACCTAGTTTTGAAAAATAATTTGAAAGTACTATACTCTTGTCAAAAAGTTTCCTTCAAATATTAGATTTATGAAAAAAAATACTCTAATTTTCATCCACTTCTATTTGAGATGTAACCAGCCAAAGTCTCAGTAACTAAAGAATTTTTAAAATTAAATTACCTATATTATGTTTATTTTTGTATACCGGAAAAGAAAAGGAAGAGGAAACAAAATTTGAAGTTATATGTCAGGAATGTTAGCATCAAAGTCACTTGCAAAATATATTTTGAAAAACTGATCATTGGATTAGATATAACCTCTTATATCATGACCGACAAAAATTATAGTAACCCAACAATTAATTTATGAAAAAATTGATTGAAATAATGGTGATATTTTAAAGAATAAAAAAATCACAGTTTTTTAAAATTATAATTTTCAAAAATAAATAATCTGCAGTGGATTAATTTCAAATAAAATTATCCTCTGAACAAGACCTTTTATAACCTCACCCACCCCAAATAAGAAAAAGAAAGAAAATGAAATTTTATTGATATTTTTTTGGCGTCCTGGGTTGACAATGAAAGATGACATTTGGCATCCTAAGTGTCAATTAGAGATTGTCAATGTGTCACTTCCCAAGATTTGCTCGAGATCACAAGCACAATTCAACTAGGGCGGTAAAGGAGTTGAGGCGTACTCACAGACATGTTCAATCAGGATTCGTTTGGGTTTAATAAATAAATCAAACCCAAGCCAAAAATTTAGGTTCATTTAATAAACAAACCAAACTCAAACACACTCAGACTTTGACTCATTTGTGTTCGTGAACAAGCTCATTGTCTGTTCATGAATAAGCTTGTGAATAAGCTCATAAATAATCTTTTGTTTAGACAAAAAAAATTTATCAATTAAACTTTAATAAGTTCAATATATACCTGACTTTTTCTTGGGCTTTAATTTTTTATTTTCAATATAAACCAAGTATAGAAAAGTCATCTTTTAAGCTTTCTTACATTAATTTTTTATACTTTCCCTTATTATAATTTAGGATTGCAAATGAATCGAGTCATTCACGAACAAGCTCATGAACAAATGAGCCAAGCTCAAACATACCAAAGCTTGACTTGATTAACTTAGACTCAAACTCGATTCGAACTTAAATAATCAAGCTTTAAAACAAACCAAGCTTGGGTAACACAAGATTCCAACTTATATAATAAAGCTTTAGAACAAGCCAAGCTTGAGCAATGAACAAGCCAAGCTTGAGCAATACAAGGTTCAACTTGGCTCAGCTCATTTGCAGTCCTAAATCCAACGATAGATAATAGGAAGATGACATTTGGCGTGATATGTTGGTAATTGACATTTGACAAAAGCTAGTTACGAGGAATTTTTTCTATTTCAAAGAGATAAAGACTTGTCCTGCGAAGGGCACTTAAAAACCGAAAATTATAAAAACAATTATGTTAAATTGAACTCCACTGTAACCAAAAATGTTTTATGGAGAGGTTGACTGCAACAAAAGGACACATGGCAAGGGAAAGAAAATGTAAAGTTGTGTAGAAAACACCCATACTAGAATATCACGAAGCACTGACATCTTTTTTTTTTTTTTGAGAAAGCACTGCACATCTAAATTGGTATAAAAGTAGACAATTTCATAACAATACCATATATAAAAACACAATATTGTAACCTAATGATACCCCACCATCACTAGCATAGACAAACTAGATTGTCAACTGATCACATAGTACTAGTATTGACATGCTGTTTCTTTAAGAACTAGGAGAGCGACAAAACCAAACACCACAGTTGCAAATTGCAAAAGAACAGGACATGCTTCAATACTATAATTCTTATCTACTTTGCATGCCCAATCCTTCCCTATGATCTTCTTCAACGTGCCTCGTACTGAACAACTGCATCAACCAAAAGATGTCAGCTTAATGTCTTAATACGAATATTTAAGCAACATGTTATAAGTGATAGACAAGAAAGGATATGGGTATTAACAAAACAAAACCAACACATGCAGCAGGTTTGCAGCTAACAAATCCACCCCCTGCCCCCTCATACCCAAATGCTTCACATCATGGAGATTTAAGGGAAGTATTGATTTCATTTTTTTTCCCCAGGTACCTTTCAACTGAAAGGTAAAAAAAACATTCTAGTATGGGTCTAGTATGGGTGTTTTTGTACATCCCATAAAAATTGAATGCTTTGTTGTATTTTCACTAGCACCCCCCCGTAGCACTGACAGTTCTACAGAGGAACCATGTTAGCGTTGGGTAAGTGTTGGACATACAAGCTAAATGGGCCTTGATGTTCAGAATTTTATAATAAAATTTTAAATTTTTGCTGATGGAGGATGCAATTTAGAGACAATTGACATAACAGAAGACATCATATTTTTTTAGTGAAGTAAAAGAGTAGAATTGTAAATAAAATAATCAAAGTTCAGGCCATCTTCAAAATACAAGTACATGCATCCCATGATCACATCCATGCAACATGCCCTAGCACTTGAACACACAAGTTGGTAGTGTAATAATACAAAAAACATAATCACAAAATAGAATAATATCATTTACAAACACGCTACTGCTAATCAAGAAACAATAACCAAAACGGAATGGCACATAATTTCTTTTGTTTTTTTTAATTAAAAATTCTTAAAGATCACTATTGCTACCAACAAAAACTGTTATTGTGGGCAAGGGGGTGAGCTGTAGCTGATAACTCTAACTCTACTGTCATGCAATAGCCTAGCCACCCATCCATGAAAACAGCATCATAAAATCATGAGAATAGTAGACATCACCTGCTCACTGAACAGGAATCCTTACAAATTATCACACCCTTTTTTTATTTTTATTTTTTTTGATAAGCAACAAATTTATTGAAAAAGAAAAGAGGACAAGATGTCCTACTTACAAAAAAAAAAAAAAAAAAAAAAAAAAGACAAAAGACCAAACAAAGGAAACCCCAACTAGTTAAAAATAGCCACCCAATTGCCCCTAATCACAACTTATATCACTTCAATGCTCAACAAAAACTCCCCAATGGCATGCAGGATAAGCCTCTTCTCGAGAGCCACATTAAACCTCTTTTGCACAAGTACAAAAGCAACACGAGAAAGCCAAGAAAAAATCAAGCTCTTCTATGGAGAACGGTTCAAGAAAAACCTATCCAGGAGGCTAACATTGAGTCACAAAGAGATGAAATGAATTAGTTGGCAAAGAGAAGATTCTCTTAACATGAGTAATCTTAGGGTAGCCAAAGCTAATAAATTCATTTAAAATAACACTCGATCTCCTCGTTATTGAGCAATCATCATTCACTAACACCAATATTTTTCATAAAGTCTTATCCAGAATCCAGTAACCAAAAAGAAAAAGGGAAAAAGAAGAGAGAACTCCAAAGCCCATTGCCTAGACTTAAAAATGCCCAAAGACTCACAGAAGACCCGATCCTATGGACATAGGTATCATGACATTTGGCAACTCAAGCAGCGAAACATGCCCCATGGATGCAACTGCCCAATGCTTCCATAGGATATGCATCTTGGGGGTTTTGTGGTGGGACGAGGGGATGGGTGGGGGGAGACTATCTGTAAAGTATATTGCACTTTGTACACTCTGTCAACATTTGAGAGAGGATAAACAGTCGCCGGTGTTTTACTAATCCAAACCGAAGCTTAAACTGATAAGGCTGACAGTTCACAAGTCAAACGGTTCAAACATTCTACCCAGCATAACTGACAGTTACAAGAAAAAAAGAATTATTAAAAGGTAGAAAATATGATGTCTCGCTTAAACAAATTAAAAAACAAAGTAATGAAATTTTCATTAAACTCCTATCACAACCATTCAGTGTGAAGAATAAAATAAACTTAAATGTACTACAGTGGTGAGGAGACGAACAACGTTGACCTGGTCCAAAATTCGCATTGAAACCATACAAGTTCTGCAGAATTTGTTTCTTTACTCCATGTAACCAATATCAAAATTTTTCCATAGTTTTATAAGTGCCTTGGGATGTATGAAGATAGGAATCAAATCATTTAAAAGTATTCTAGAGCCACACTTGTAGAGATGTTAATAACTTGACATTGCAAAATTGGAATCGTTGAATTAGATCAAGGTGCAAATAAAACTACATAATGCAAAGCTATAATGGCACTAATGCAAAATATCACTTTTGACCAGCTTCACTATAAAATGAACTTGAAATCAAGAATTCAACCGTTCAAATAACCCATTAAAAGGTAATTTGGAATCAATGAACACTACAAAATAACCAATACCATGACAAACATCCTGACTTTTTTTTCTTTCTTTCTTTCTTTTTTTTTTTTGGGGGGGGGGGGATTGGGTGTAATTGTGTAAATATTATTGCTATTATTACACATCTTTTTCCATGAAGAACTTAAGAAAAAGTATAAAGTTCTTTGAATCTTTGCAGATTTGCATTTGCATTGAAATTGAGTGAAAATTGAGATTGGGAGGTTGAAATCCCTCTTGGAAGAAAGCAAGGCTGGGGATGACAAATATTGGAAAATGGTGTTGAAAGTGAGATTTTTATACCCCCTTTGGTATAAATTTATTACCCCAGCCGAGACACTCTCTCCCATTGTGTTATTCGTATCACGCATATAAATCGTCTCAATCCTGCCAAAAACCAAGTTGACTCGAACAATAGGACATGGTATTGTCCGAGTTACCAAACCATGTTGCTACCTATATATAATCAATTTATAAGTAATTACATGTGTAATAATATGTTCTTCAACATAATAATCTCATGGAACTTTAAAATATTATTAGTTAGAACTATTAAAAAATATTTGGTATAATTGTGGGACCAAGTTGGTTTCTTGAAAAATTATTAGCTATATAGGAATTATTTGTTTATAAATCATTAATTATAAGGACCTTGTGGCAAACAAAACCTTTAGTTTCTTGAAACATAATGGTTGTTTTTTTTACCTTTTAAAGAACAACCAAACACATGCATATAAAATTTTATACATTTTCCATTAAACCATGAGCTTGTAGAGCTTCAATCAAAGCCCCAGACTTCTCCCATTTTAAATGTTGTCAAAATGACAGATCTTTTCTCAGTTTTGTTTCATTCTTTTTAGCTGTAATTGCTTTTTGTGTTAAACTAGGTCAAAACAAGGTAAAAAAATAATACAATGTGTATCCAATTTCCGTATGCAAAGAATATCATAGGTGTTCTACATCTGCTTCTAATGCTTACATTACATCTAACACAACAAAGCATACAATTCAAGGCACCTTATGAACATGCATGAACCTTAAGCATTTTGCTTAGCATCTGCTAAGGTCAAGGAACACACACGATGCACCTTTTAAAAAACAACAATCTAAATAAATGGTGACTTCAAACATCATTTGAAGTCTCCAAACATTTAGCGCAACATGTTTGCAATGATTTTTCACTATAAAAGTATCATGAGAGCCTAAAATGGTTGACTGCCTAACTAGGAGAAGAATAGATAACTGTCATAGAGTAAGACATAGCACTACTGTAGTAAAAACTCACGAACAACAAAAAATGATTGGTGTGTAAAAAACAAGCTTAATTATTACACAATGACAATTTTATATATATAGTAGCCATAAACATGCACTTGTGGATAAATGCGCTAGTTACAACCAGCTATATTGATGACAATAGTAATGATTTGAAGTGTATCAAAACTATAACAGCTAATTATTATGAAATTATGAACATATTATAAGATTCAAAGCGTCCCAGCACTCAAATTTCCAAAACAAATATTGTACATATTAAGAATAAATGAATGATAGTTCCAATGAAGGCCATTAACGGTAGCAAAAACAATATATGAAATATGTCTCATTAGTCTGATGCTTGATTAAGACTGTCTCTACAAACAATGAGCCAAAAAAAGGTTGTGATGAAAACGAAGGCATTGCTTGCCACAATTTCATTAAAAGTTCTAGCTTCAACTACCAGCATCTATTGTGGCAAGTACTATAGACAATAGGGTAACAAAAATCAAAGTTTTATGCCCAATGAGCCCATTAGTAGCTTGATTATCATATTAGATTAGGGCATGTGGGATGAGACCCAACAATGTTCTACAAAATGCAGCTACTTCAATGTCTTTGGCAACAAGAAAAACAAATTTGTTGTCTGTTGGTAGCAAAATCTTGGGCCGCCAAAGAAATTTCCCAGCCCCATGTTTTTAGGATTTCAAAGTACTGAGTTCCAATTTTTTGAAACCAGACACTAGTTGCAGAAGAAAAGTCAAAGAAATTTATGGAAGGTTTGGCTTTTAGGCAAAGATCCATCTTTAAGTCAGATTTGGTTTTTACGTGTCGCTCTCTCCTCTGAAAAGTGAACAGCCATCACTTTTTAACAAAGCAAAAAGGTGAATATGGCTCATCATAGCAGGAGATCTACTTGGACTTAATGTTCTATTCCTTAGAGAGATGACTCCGAGATTCGGCCTCTAACTATTTCTTTATATTTGCAGCCTGACTCTATTATTCTTTAAAACAATTTTTGAAGTCATTTTTTAGAGGAAAAAAAAAAAGATACAAATCAACTCCCAATGTTGTCCTCCAAGTATGCATTTGCAAAATTTATTATTTTTATTTTCAAATACTTAGAAAAGGCATTTGATATGTATTCTTGAGTATCCAATGTATATCATATATAATAGGGATAAAAATAAGGGATGCAGAGGGGGGATTGAAGTATCTATTCTTTATAGGCATTCTATATAACTTAATTCCCTAAACATGATGCTTTCACATAATTGAAAGTAACTTTACTAAGGTGAATGACAGTAACAAAGGAATACAAGAACCAAAACCAATACACCAGTTATTTAAACTGGTCCAATGCAGTTGAGCATAGAATAGCTATGGACTACTAATAAATCAAAAAATCACCAGAATTTTAGACAGAATTATATAAATTGGTCCAACCAAATATTTAATTTTGAAGATAAAAAAAAATAATAATACTTACTTCGGCGTGTGCGCTTCTTGTACAAGATGCGGTAGCCGCACTCTCGGCACTGAATCACGTCGCCAGGCTTCAGAGTGTTTTCCATCCCGCAATCTACACATAATAACACGTCACTCAAGATTACTTATCAAGCAATAGAGTTTTATGAAAGAAAAAGGCTTGATTGAAGGCTAGTGAACAAAAGCGCAGAAATAATAATACTGAAAGTAAGAAATTAGTTCAAACTTCATTCAGTTGCCAAGAAAAGGACAAGGAAAAAAAAAATGAAGAATTACATATTCTACTATTTATTCCTAAGAAAACAAAATTTCCAATTTAGCTCTCCCAAATAATTACATAAGACTTAGCTGAGTTGATTTTGATTAATTTTCTTGGGAACGATGACAATACTCAACAATATAGGCATACACACATAAATACAAAGTTCCAATTTCGTCTCCTTTCTTTTTTCCCTCCAATTTCTCAGCAACCAAATGGAAAATTAATGAAAATACCTCCACAGATGTAGCTAACTGGCTCGGGTTGTGGATCCATGGATTAAGGCTCAGAAGTTGTATAAACCTGTAAAGAAGAGAGTAAGGGAACAAAAATGTTACGATGGTCTACAAAACAAAAGGTTCATATGCAAAACCAAATCAAAAGTATCAACCCAATATAAAATCATAAGAGGCATGTGAACATTACAAAGATTTGAAGAGATGAGTGGCTCACCTTTCGGAGAGGGGGATTTTGCAAAAGAAGATTTAGAGTTTTAGTGCAAGGACAAAGAAAGAGAAGGGAGAGGAAAGAGGGCCGTCCTATGTGTGTAATAAAAAAAACATGAGCAATGAGCACTAAAAGGGCTGCCCTCTAATTATTTCTCCCAGCCCATTTGCGTATATACATGTATATTTACATCCATACATATATACATACTTCATATGTATCATGCCTCTGTAAATGTGTCCCAATGTAAACATAATATCCAAAACTAAATACATCACTGATATGTGTTTTACAATTTTTTTTATTTTTTTTTTTCAGGCCAAATTCAAATCATATTTGAACTTGGCCTATTTCATAACTTGTTGAGGCTGACACAATCCACTCATTCTTAGAGCATCTATATACTAATCAAATGAATATAAGGACATGGAAATAGATATTCCTAGTCCTGTAGTCCAGATGGACTTTTAAAATAGAAATTCTTGTATATATACAAGCCATTGAAAGATAAAAATAACATATTTCCAAGAATTGCACTCACAAAAAAATGGATAGACACAACAAGAAACTCTCATACTATATATGTATCTAGAATCAGTCGCATGTATCTGTAAATAATACATAACATTGCAACCATCTCCACTACATCAATGTATCTAGAATTTTTTAACCAACAAGTTGCACGAAGCATCACACATAACGTGGTGAAAGTATGCCCATCCATCCTAAGGTTCTTAAAACATTCCAAATCAATAGTATGAATCAATCGATTAAGATTTACATCCTGCAAGTATCTTCAATTAACTAGTCATTTCTTCCTCAACAAACATTTACTATAATTCATTAATGCAGTGACATAAATTGCACAAAACATATTTAACATATTCGCCATTATGCACAGTATAACAATTTTTTCCCTCCTTCACAACATCCTATGAGCCATAGCTGCACAATAAGAACAAATCTTCATAATATTACTTGAAAGAAGTTTGTAATAAAACAAAGTTGGAAATAAGGTTTATAACTGCCGTTGAAAAATACAAAGCCTTCATCCAGAGGCATATCTATGACTTCAAAATACAATTTTTTTTTCCCCTCCTTCATACAAAGCCTTCAAAATACAAAGCAACTTGGGAGCCTTCATCTAGTTGTGTATACCATGCATTGAAAAATACAAAGCCAAAACTTTAAAAAATAAAAAACTGAAAGAAGATTATAACGTTCCTCAACCCTAATCAAGTTCAATAACCTTTTTCCACAAATCATGGAAAACAAAGGCCATTTACTAAACATAAACAACTGTCAAAACAGATAAAACACTAAAAGCAGCAAATGAAGAACAGGCTAATCCCTATGGAAGTGTGGACATCTATTGTCAGACAGTCCACAAAACTGCAGTTATAGTCCATATCAGTAACCTAAAAACTTGAGCAAGTGAATTCAATCAACCAGCCATAGTGATTCTAACTTCAGATCAAATTTTTTAATAAGCTAAAATGAAAGACATCCCAATACAAAAGCACCATTTTTAAATATAGTTCTGCAACATAGAGTTCAATTCTCAGATAAGAAGTGGTAACTAAAATCAAGTCGAACCTGTATAATTCAAGTTCACATTTTCTAAGCCATGTACCTGGATAATTATTGCATGCTAGTTCTACATTAAGCCACAGCTCCGTGGGATCATATAAAAATCATGAAAAATTTAGAAATTTTCCCCCACAGAAATTATGATTTAAGATAAGTCAAATTATGGATAAACTGTGAGCTTGTTGACCAAACAAGCTCAAGTCCAATGAACACGTATGCAAATCAAAACATGTTCCCACATAGCTTGAAAAACACCCTTTTAATAGTCATATCACACCCATAAGCCATGAATAGGAAATTTTAACCATTTAATCAAGTGCAACAAAAACCCAGGTCAGAATTTGATAATCGCCGAAGACCCAACCCAAAAAATTCAAAATAAAACCAGAAATCAAGCTCTGATTCTTCCATAAACTGAGGCAAAGCATTTGCCCGCTCTTGAGGAAAGATAGAATATCTCAAAAAATGATAGATTCACAAAAAGAACAAAATAAAACAGAGATATAATTTCAATGTATAATATAAAATTCCATTACTGAAATGACCATGTAGAAGATGAGCACACGGTATCAATTTACAAGAATATCATAAAATAAAAGGTCTAAAACATAGTTTAATGGCTAAAGTTGTGCTAACAACAAGAGCTTCCATCCCATTTATGTACAAAGATTATTTTGACAAACATAATATGGTGAAATATGGCCAGATCTGAACAAATGGAAAAGAGAGCATGGAATCAAATTTTTTTTGGGGGGGAGAGAGAGAGAGAGAATGGAACCTGTGTGCTCCAACAGCAGGAAGAGAGGACGAATGGCAGCTTCGGGTGAGAGGGAAGAGGAGAGAGGAATGCAGGTGAGAGATTAGAGGAGAGGAGTGTGGTACCTTGTCTTTATTTTTCAAAAAAACATAAGGCTGTGTTTGGATGTGAAATTTCAAAAAACACTTGGAATTTTAAATGATGGGATTTCAAAATTCAGAAATTTATAACGACAGGATTGCAAGATCTTTGTTTGGATGAAATTTTTTAAAATTGGAATTGTTAGATGAAATTTATTGTTTGGATAGAAAATTTCCAAAATAGAATTTCAAATTTTCATTTAACAATTCCCCGTATTATTTCGCAATTTTTAAACTCAAGCACTTCTATATGCAGATAAAGAAAAATGAAGAGAAAGAGAGAGAGAGTATTCCCTCAAGATTAAAAAAAAAATCCATCAACTGGCATTCAAGAATCAAGAGAAGGACAAGTACTGTCCGATGGATATTCAAGAGAGATAAACAAGGTAGTAATGAAAATCAAAGTAACCAAAAATAGCTATATGTGTTAAGCACATTCTTTACATTATCTTCATCTCAATGAAAGACATAAAGCCCTTCTGGGATCTTTCCTTCAAAGCAAACCTACTGGACCATCGTGCTTGACATGAGAAGCAAAATAGACTCAAAAAGACATGACCCTAAACTCCTAAAGGTCCCATTAAAGGGGGAAAAAAACAACCAAGATGTCAAACTAGCACAACCCTTCTTCAAAAAAAAATTTGCAGGTCTACTGAAGGCATAGATATCAAAATATGACCCTTCTTCTCATTTGGAAGTTTTTTCAATAACAGAAACTTCTTTTCATCTTTCATAAGCTAATGAGGTTCACTTTGAGGACTTTGATCAAATGAGATCAACTCTGCATTTCAAGAATTGATCTTAATTTTACTTTACTTCGGCAACTATAATACATGATGCTTTGCCAGTTGAAATTGAGTTTCATTCTAATGTGATATAAAAACACACCATTACAAGACCAAAAAGCTAGGAAAATAAATAAAAAATAAAAAAATTGAAAGAACAGCACTTTCTAAACTATCGTGCAATAGAGGTACATGCTATAGCGGTACACTACCTGTTAAATGTGCAAACCCACCAAGTATGAAATCCTGAACTCCCTAAAACTCTCCAAAAGGCAAAGTACAGCAAAAATTTTAAGAACTAGCACATGCAAACTTCTTTCAAGAAAGAAATAGAAAAGAAACTAAGGTGAAGATAAACTTAAGGTAATTTGTGATCCGATGGAAATCTAAAGAGAAAATTTGTGGACATTCTTGACCTAGAAAACTGCCATCTGATTATGCCCAAGAATCATAACTTAACAAGTAAATTAATTGTTACAGCATTCATAGAGATCGTCCAAAATATGAGTCCCAGATCTCCCTCAGGGGACAAAGGGAGCATGAATACATTTTATAACATGATCCAACCATATGCAATGGAGCCTGTCCTGCTAATGACCAAATCCAGGACTGAAAAAAGTGAACTTTAAAATGAATTAAGACGACGAAGTGAAAATGTGAAAGTAATTTAAGACAAGGATCCTGCCCTACTACACAACCGAATTTGGGACTGAGAAAGTGAATTTTAAAATGGATTAAGAAAAGGAAATGCATAGTTCCTGCTATCTATGATAGGGAATCATGATTCAACAAGTACATTACTTGTACTAATTTTCTTCTGTTTTCTTTCTCTTGATAAAATAATGAACTTTTATTAATAAGAAAGAATAGCAAAAAATCCCCATACAAATAAAAGCGAGCATCAAGAGGGAATTACAGTGGAAACAAATCCAAAATATCCATCCCTTGTCTACCTTAGGGTCACTGGACAAAAGGACCGTGAATACAATTTCAAGATTATCAAACCCTATGCCATAGAGCCTACCCTACTAAGTGAAATCATCTAGGACAGAGTAAGTTTTTTATTAATTTGGATAAAGACAACATAGATGTAGACGCCAAAGAAAAATTATGGAAGTATCGTGATTTAAAATGTCATTAAAAAAACAAAAAAAAACAAAACAAAAAAAAAATACTAACAAAGGACCATGGGGATGTGGAATAATAAGACTTCGGATTGGTTAACTAAACCTCATTGAATTTGTTTTTCTATTTCCCTTTTTTTTTTGGGGGGTCCCGGGGATGGAGGTTGCAACAAACCATTAAAACCACCACTGCTAGAAAAAGATCATTCTAAAAAATTAACAATGTTCACAATTCAAAATTCCCTGGCTGTAAAGAAAAATAACAGCTTCCTTCATTTATTGGGTATTGAGTTTTATTTATTTTCTTTCTTTCATTTTCTCATTTTCTCTCTACCAGAGAGAGGGTAAGGGTGCTTTGACATGTATAAAAAATATCCCAATATAATTCAAAAACCACTTGGGTAGAGCAGAGCATCGTTAAGTATTCAGACTGAAATTTGGTAATTGCTGTAAGCAATTTGGTATGTTGAGAGCATCGAAAATGAAACAATGATCTATGAACTACTTAAAGCATAGCACCACCTTCTGATCCACTCACCAAAAAACATCCAACAATGGTTTGCCCAATTATAAAGTCAGTCCATGCAATTTCTTGCAAAGGAGTGGAGTATAATGTTTGGAGAGAGAGGGAGAGAGTTGAAGAAAAAGTGTACATACCTGCGTGAGACAGTTCCGGCGAGATGCACGGCAAGATGGAGATGGACGGTGGGTTAGTGTTCTTTTTTGGGGAGAGAAGAGGAGAGGAGAGAGAAGTGGCTGAAGGGTATGGGTTTTCTGATTTCGTGTCAGAGAGGACAGAGAAATGGCATAAATTTTCTTTCTTCAATCTCAGTCGCTCTTTTAATCCAACGGCCACAACATATCAGCTGCATATATGCAAAAAAGGGCCAGCCTGAACATAACATTCCTGGCTTCTATTACAAGGTGTGCAACTTTGCATAAGGTGACCTCTATAGGGTCAAATGCATATCATTTTTTCAAAAACTGACGGTTGGATTAAATGAACTGCTTATAAATTTCATGTTCGTCAAAAATCATAACGATCCAACGGTAAGTTTATGAAAATGTCCCAAGTGAAAATTTGTGACTTTTCCGTTCTTTAAAATGTTATCAGTTTTTCTCAGTTAGGTTTTCCAGAAACTCACGGTTGGATCAATGTAATTTTTGGCAAACTTGAAATTTATAAGCAGTTCCTTAAATCCAACGGTCAATTTTTCAAAATATGATCTGCATTCGGTCGTACAGAGGTCACCTTATGCAAAGTTGCGTAAGATGCACCTTATAATGGAAGCTTTGTATATATATATATATATATATATACAGAGATGTTAATATAAGGTGCAATTGACGCACCTTATATTATAAGGGGCCAACTAAGAAAATGGGGCAGCATCTTTGGCAAGAATAGTTGCCAACTGATATAAACACACCCATCTAGGAAGGATAGGTTTTCCTACCATCTCTATGATGTGAACTTCACTATGTTAACAACATAATAATAAATTGTTACAAACTTACAACTACAGGGAGTAGGTTACAAGCTTTCTTAATCGAAAAAGCATAAACCCCGAACCACTCCGAAAGCAAAATCAGACTTATAATCCATTATATAACATACATAAGATAACAATAAATCAACAGCCAGGTAGTAAACGAGAAGAAGAAAAATCAATGGGTTTACATTCTGCATAGAAAATCTCATTCACTACTTTCCTCTATACTTTCTCGGCGACCAAACGAAAACAAAAATTTACCGGGTTAGGATCCTACACGAGAGAGAGAGAGAGAGTACCTGTTGAGTTGGGATCGAGAGGCAGAGACGAGACGAGGGAGTAGGTTTCCAAGGGTTTTTCACAATTTCCTCCCACAAAAGTATTAGTCAATAGTCAAAATCCACCATTTAGATGGTATTTGTATTTGGGATCTGGGACCCCAAATTTCATTATTTCCACGTGATTCTAAAATCCCAAATATTACATTAAATTCCTCTTAAAATTTGAAAAAGGAAAATGCTATATCTAAAAAAAAAAAAAATTGTATCAAAAGTGTATCCCAAATTATGTGAATGATCATCCAACCCTTCTCTTTTTTAAAAATTTCCCTCTTCATAATAAATGAAGGGTTATCTAATTCAACGGTCAGTTTTCTAAAATTTTCTTCGCAAGTGGCTCTACAAGTGGGCATCTGATGATTAGAATAGAAGTATTTTAGTTAATTTTATGCGGAAAAAAAAATCAAATATTAAATTAGGATAAAAAAATTAATTAATTAATTTAAAATATTAATTTTTTACATTACGAGGAATAAAAATATTTTATATGGTTCTTATAAAAAAAAAATTTGAGAAGTAGTTGAAAGTTAGTTAGGAGAATGAGGATAAAAATGTCAAATACATGGAAAGTGCCAAATTTTAGCATTTATGCATTGGAGCACCTTGATACTATAATTTAGCATTGGCACTATTTGGTGCCATTTGGGGTGCCAAATTTTGGCTTTGGCACCTCAAATGACATTTTTGCATTGGAGATGCTCTAATTAGATGAATCGTATTACAATGCTCTAACAAATAAGAACGTTGCATGTGGCATATAATATATAGATTAAAATGATCAAGTAAGATCGGTCCTTAAATTTAATTTAAGGAGCATTCACCATTAGGATAGATATGTTGAAAAACCGATAATTGGATTAGATAATCTTTTTATGTATGTCATGTCTGCCAAAAATAACAGTGAACCAACGGTCGGTATTCAAAATACATACTGTTAAACAATTGTTACAGCATTGAACGATAAATACCATTAGAGTGTTTCGCTAACTGTATTTTGAAACCGATGGTCGAATCACTGTGATTTTTGGCAGACATTACATACATAAGAAATTTATCTAATCCAACAGTCGGTTTTTCAAAATACCTACCCTGTGTGTGTGAGAAAATGGTGAGTGGTCCTTAAATGATCATTTCTGAATAAATATATAATAGTTTTAATATATTTTAGGAAAAAATATCTAAAAGTCTTGAATTAAAAACTTTATACCATGAGATCGCTGAAATTTTCAAATTCTTTATTTATTTGTTATGTAAAAAAGACTCTTGAACCTAGTCGTATAAAATGTTTATGCCAGTGACCTATGGGTATATGATCCTATATTGTAATAGTCAATTCAATGTATCAATTATTGGTTTGATTCATTTTCAAAAATTATTGGATCAAGAGCCGAATCGAATTTATTAGTTCTCCGAAAAATAAGACCAAGACTGAATCGATTTTTGTTAGGTTTGGTTCCAAACCAAAATGCATTGAACGGATTATATTGGTTTACACATTTACCCAGCCCAAATTGCACCTCTACTAACCAAGACCTTATTTTTTTTAAACAACTTTAAACTTCTAACTCATACATCACTCGCTTCTACTAGTTAATTACAAGACTCGGTAGCACACATAATGCATGTCGGAGAAAAAATAAATAATAATTTATGAAAAATTTAAAAATAGTTGAGTGTCAAAATTTAAATTTAAAAATGTCTTTATTAAAAGGTCAATGAAAAAAATGGATTGGAATAGTACTATAGTAGTAGGCATCCATTAAAATCGTATAAAATTAAAATTCTATGACATAAGAGACTAGTGGGTGTCTATATACCTCTGTATTCAAAGTGAAATTTGAGCACCAATGTTGGCTTAGAGTAGATTGTAACTTGTAACGGACAAGGGCCATTCATGATAAGCAATGAAAGAGTTTCGTATGATTGCCCATCAAAGAGATGGAGTTGATAGGAATTTTTCGAAAAAATAAAACGGTAAAAAAAAAAAAAAAAGAGTAAGAAATGAGAGTCTGGATCATCTGCTTGGGCTTGAGTATGCTTGGGCGATGTGTTGTAATCTTAATACTCTACTTTCTCACTTGGGTGATGTGCAGAGGATCAAGATCATAACACATCACCCAAACACCAAAAAAACCCAAGTCGAGGATCCTCATTCAGGAAATGGTAGGACAACCACTGCAAGATTGTATTTGGCCGCAGAATTTCAAAGAGAGATTTGCCCTAACAAATCAATTTAGGGTGATTCTATCGTCACCTACCCATATTGCTGGTGACACCCACCAAATAATAAAAAGGGAGGGGCTATTCGCAGTACTGGTTTTACTAAATGCAGTCCAGTTTCTAAGTACAACTCACCTATTTATTTTTTACTAAAGGCAGCACATTAAAAATATAATAAGCATGACCATATTACCCCTTTACTACATACAACCCATTATTAATAGAATTACTTTAAGCAACCCATAAAATTTCAACATTTATAAAATGATCATATTACCCCCAACACCAAAACAAAACAAAGAACCGTTTCTTTCCCTCCTACGTGTGTGTTTGTTTGCATTCGACAACCTCTCGCCGAAGAAGACGCATACGGCTTCGATTTTGGTTCTTCTACTACATGATCTCTTGACAATCGTCTTATCATCAAGCATGGAAGAGCATCTTAAAGATGTTAGTTTTATGTTTGCACTCACCCTACACACTTTATTTTTAGGTTTGTTTGTATATTATTGGTAAACATTATATTTGGATTAAACCTGCTTCAAAACATGAAAAGTAGCACTCTATAATCATTATGGTATGATGGTATTACGAAAAAAACCCATATTTCGATCGGAAAAAAGAAAAAAAAAAATTTGTTTTCGTGTTCGCATTCGGCCTGGTATAGCCAAGTATTGAGACTTAGTATTCGGTCATGTGTTACCGAATATATAGTGTTGTATTCGACTGTAATGTACCGAATATGACTATATTTAAATTTTTGATACTATCGAATATAATATCACATATTCGGACTTATGTAACCGAATATTAAGATGAATGATTCGACATTACGTCACCGAATGAGATAAATTTCTTTAGAATTCTTGTGTCAGTTCCTATAAATAATTTTTCTAACTTCATTCCATATCATGCAGTCATATTTACAGACAGTCCCCTATGAAGAGCCTACTATCGTCGATCTTGTCGAGTTTTTTATTACAAAACGGGTAAATCGGGACTCCTAATATTGTGAATTTATATATTATATTTTAAAAGTATGCTAAATCATGTTGTATACATTTGTAGGTATTTTCTACTCGTGAAGAGCTTGATATATATGTAAGAAGCATCGGTAAAGAACATCGAATGGTGGTTATTACTCTGAAGTCCGAAGTGAATATGAGTAATAGAACACCGACTGTGTATTATAGGTGCGAGCGGAGCGGCAAGTTTCGATCGCAGAGAGCGGAGTTGAAGAAAGATGTATCGAAAATCAATGTTGTCAAGAAGAAAAAGAAAAATGTGCGTGAAGCGGCAACGAAAAAGTGCAACTGTCCTTTCAAGTTAAAGGGCGTCATGTTAAGCACAGATTCTTGGGGTTTGATCGTTTTGAATGGCAAGCACAACCACAAGATCGGAGAAAATTTTGATGGCCACTCATATGTTGGTAGATTGACCCCGTCGGAGTGGGATTATGTCCATGAATTGAAGTCCGGGGGATAAAGGCAGTTGAAATTCTTCGGTTGTTGAAGAGAAAAGATCCCAATAATGCATCTACACAGAAGACCATTTACAATTCATTGTCAAAGATGAATATAATGGATATGGGGGAAGAACGGTAATGCAAGAATCTTTAAAGAGATCACCGATAATGGATATTTCGAGAGGCATAAGTCTTCGGATGGCGGAAGTGAAATGGCAAGCATATTTTGGGCACATCCCGAATCCATCAAACTTATTAAGTGTTTTCCTCATGTTCTTTTGATGGATTGCACCTACAAGACCAACAAGTACAAAATGCCGCTACTACAGATTGTTGGATTAACGTCAACGGATATCACTTTCTCTTTGGCTTTTGCATTGATGGAATTTGAGCGAGAGAACTATTATAGTTGGGCTTTGGAGCAATTGTCATCCACAATTGGTGAAGGTTATACACCTTTGGTTGTTGTTACAAATCGCGAGCTTGCATTGATTAATGTCGTCAAAAAAAATTTCCCAACTGTAAAGAATTTCATATGTAGGTGGCATATTTCAAGAAATATATCACAAAACTACAAGAAGTTATTTGAAAGGGGGGAAGATTGGTCATCATTTATATGTTCATGGTGGGATGTAGTGAATGCAGAAGATGAAGAGATGTATGTTTATCAGTTAAATAGAATGGAGGAGACGTTCTATGAATTTCCAAAGGCGTTGGAGTGCTTGAAGTCTTCGTGGTTGAATGACTTCAAAGATAATTTTGTGGCTGCGTGGACCGATCGCTACATGCACTTCGGTTGTACAACAACCAATAGAGTGTAGAGCGCCCATGCGGCACTGAAGAGGCGTTTGCGGATATCGATGAATAACATCATAGAAGTTTTTAAACTTGTACATGGTAAGATGCTTATACAACATAATCAAATCAATGCATCTTTTGAAGTGAGTATGTTTAAGGTTTATCATAAGGTCCAGGGGATTCCACAGTGCATATTACTTGTTGGCATTGTATCTCATAGGGCGTTGGAGTTGATTGTCGATGAATTGGAGCGTACTGATATTGTTGGAGTCGATGAAAATGTTTGCCGTTGTGGCTCGCACACACGGGCTTTCTTGTGCCCACCAGTTGGCAACGTGGAAGATTGAGGGAAGGCCCATTCCCATTGATTCGATTCATATATATTGGAGGTCTCTTTCCTATACTCCAATGGTTGAGAATATCCCAAATGACACGATCGATTATCGGCCACTAATTGATCTCTATATACAAAAGTTTAATGATTCGACTCCCGAATGCCAACAAGATTTGTACCTAAAACTGAAGGAAATAGTTAAGCCATCCGCTACTATTTTACGCGAGCCAAAAGTGAAGAAATCCAATAGAGGTAGACCGAAGGGTAGTAGTCAGAAAAGGGTCCGTGAAGATGTAATGACCAGACGGGATCCATCCGGGTTTGAGTACGAATCGATTGAATCTAAACAAAAGCTTATGGATGTCGCGTTCTCCAACAAGAGGAATAAACTAACAATTGTGAGGAAGCCAATGTCCTCAATTTGTCGACAGAGTGATGATACAAGGAAATATGGAAAACTTATTCCTAAAGCAATTTTTGATCACGTTGCTTTCATGGTAGGGGTCAAGGCCAATGGAAACTGTGGATTTCGAGCCGTTGCGGGATAGCTGGGTATGTTTGAAGACGATTGGGCCATTGTACGGAAAGATTTGCTACACGAGTTAAAAAATAATCAGACTCTTTACGAGGAGATCTTTTCTAGGAGTGTAGAAGTTTTTGATACTGTGAGAAATCATTTGATATGGGACAGTGCAGGTAATGCTTCGATAGATAAATGGATGAGCTTTCCTGACATGGGACACCTCATAGCTTGTAGTTACAATGTGGTTTGTATCCTTATTTCGAACGAACAGTGTTTGACATTTTTGCCTTTAAGATCGGACCCGATACCGGTTGCAAATAGAAAATATGTCGTATTGGCTTTGATTAACGGAAACCACTTTGTACAAGTAGTATTGAACCTGAATGCTCCACTTCCCCCTATTTCAATAGCTTGAAAGAGATGTGCGCTCGACAATGCAAAGGGATGGGCCGATAGTCATTCATCACATATTGCGCGGTTTCTTGAGCTTGACTTACCTCAAAACTTAGCTGTCAGTGATGAGTTTATTGATTTAAGTGATGATTAGACACACAATGTAACTCCATACTTATTGTCATTTGGAAATATGTAACTGGGCCTATTTTTGTTATCAAATGGATACATGTAAATTTCATACAACTTCATTAATTTTGTAATCATTTGGTAATTTATTTGAATTCTGTGCATATTGTTGAGTATATTATCACATTCTTTTGTTTTAGTGTTCAATAAAGTGTTTTATAAATGTTAAAAACTAAAATTTTGATTTTTAATCCTCATTCGGTAACATACCACCGAATATTAAGTCTCATCTTCGGTAACAACTAACCGAATGTAATGCCTTATCTTCGATCTGCAGGTACCGAATATGAAGTCGAGGCCTATTTAACAAAATTTATATTCGACTACTTTATGCCGAATGTGTTTCTTTATATTCGGTACCCATTGGCCGAATGTTGATAAATATATTCGGTCTGTATTGGTCGAATATGAGGCCGGGGCCAACCAAAAATTATATTCGATTACCTATTACCGAATGTAACTGTTCATATTTGGTAATGGTTTGCTGAATGTAGTTTGATATATTCGGTATCCTATCGCCGAATATTAGTTTAATTTAGCTAAGTTGCTTCTTCATTTTAACACTCATTCCCTAATACACAATAGAAGCCAATGACATATGAAGTCTATCAAAAGTCTAAATACCAAAGTCTATCAGTGGAGTTGATACCCAAAAAAGTCATTCAATTAATCAAAATAGAACAATTTACAACATTCATTACATAAATATTGTGAAATATACAAAAAATAATTCAAGTTCAAAAAGTTCTCTCATGTAAATGCTCCATAGTGTCTCTCAGCCTCGACCGGCACGTTGCTTTTGAGTTCGTCCTCTCCCCTCAGTAGCACTTGTTGCTCGGCCTCTCCCCTCAGTAGCTGTAGATGCTCGTTCTCGTCCTCGCCCTCTGACGTCTCTAATCATCCTACTTGTCCGTTGCCTTACCAAACCTGTATCTGTTTCATATTCTCGAACTTCTGGCACAGATGCATGTACCGTATCCTCGATCGTGTCATCACCGAGGATGGATGCGACAAGCCTCTCCCGCTCTAGAATATCAGGCAGTGTTTGTCTTTCACCCAGCTTTAAAGACTCGTGTAAAAGAGAAAGGGCTTTCTTTCTGCGGTTATTCTGTAAAAAAAAAGTTAGTGACAAATTTAGTTCATAATTTAGTTTAAAATAACCTAATTGAGTGAAAGACTTAAATTCAAATAAAGAAATGTTCTTACTTACTAAATCAATGTACGCATCCCCAAACGATCACGGAAGAGGATGATCGGATGTAGAGGTAGAGTCAGTGGGATGGATCCTCACATGACTTCTCTCTTAATACCACTCCTCATACTCGTCCTTACATCCATGGGCTATTTGCATCGCACTTCTCTCCACGGCTACTTGGGGAAAGACAGTGGTGGCGCCAAGTAGTCCATAAGTACTCCACGTAAATGTGCTATACAGAATACAGGTTTGCTTTGGCTCCTCTATTTGCTTTCGATGGAGGGATGGGCGCGTGATTCCATGGACTGGTTTGCACGTACCCAAACTGCCTCAGAACGCGGGCAGGATGGTACGGCTCAACCTGATCGCAGAAAGCGATACATCTACAGTACCATGTGATGTCCTCGAATGGATGAGCATCTCTATAGCCACTGTAGGAATCCCAAATGACCTATACATACAAAAATTAGAACATGTAAATTTAGTGAACTATAGCAAATATATTCAAACATATGCAATGAGAGACTTGATATTTAGACTTACATTTTCCTTTATGATATTATCTATTAGCTGCCTCATGAATTTCAATCTATTGGGTGCATCCGCAGCGCTCACTGAGGATCGAGGCTTCCACTTCATTGCTCGTGGGTTGCAATTGACGTATTCTAGGTCGGGTGTAGGCCGCTCCACAGTGAAGTGCTCGTATATCCAGGCATGTATAAATAAAATAATAATAATAATAATAAATAAATGATTTAGTATATGAAAATGAGACAAAATTTTAACGAAAAGAATGTACCTCCATCAGAGTGAGATAGCCAGCTATCTGCTTAACCTCAAACCGTGTAGCAATCCCCAACTGCCTGTACAGATATGCTAACCCAGCTGTGCCACAGGCATAGTTGCCTACATCTCCAACATCCGACAAGAGGTTTAAGTATGTCACTGGCACCTTCGTTCCCGTTTTGTCGAAGAAGAGTGTACACCCAATGAGGTAAAGAAGATAGGCCCTCACGTGCCTGTCAATGACTGCATTCGAATCAGTCTCCTTCGCCTTATTGGTAAAAGTTTTCCTCAGCCACTCCATCCTCACATAATTGCATTTGTTGATTTTCAATTCGTCCAATGCTGCTTGTCGACTCACTCCTAATAATTTATGCAGCAGGCCAATGGCTTCCTCCTTTCGAATATCCTTAGCCCTCACATAATTTCCAACAACGGGCAAACCAGTGATTTGTTTGACATCGTCGAGCGTAATAGTCATTTCTCCGAAAGGTAGGTGGAAAGTATTTGTCTCGGGATGCCAACGCTCGACGAATGCCGAAATCAAAATACGGTTAATGTGGGTGTAGGACACTTGCTTCAGTTGGCACAAAGGTGTATTACTCACCCTTGTCTTAAACTTACTGCACTCGGTCTTCCAGTGCAATTCAAAAATTTTTGTGACATGCTGTATACATTTGAGAGGTTCTCGATCCTACACAATAAACGAACATAGTTAGGAAATCAATAATTGATAATAAAGCTAACTACTTTATAACTTATTTATGAATTAATGAAAATTAACAATGTACCTGCCCGTCCCAAATGTATCTCGCTACATAGGTTTCAAAACTCTTCAAAATTTGCATATTCTTTGGGCCTCCGGGGAATTCGGTAGTCGCAGAATCGGAGGGCTGTGATTGTTCCTTCGTCTTTGCCTTCCGCTTCCCCTTTGCCACTACTTTCTCCTTCCCCTTCGTACCCCGGGAGCAACAATTTCCTCCTCCTCACTCTCACTGTCCTCCTCCCTCACACTCTCACTCTCACTCTCACGGGCTTCCTCATCCCTATCTCCATCACTCTTAATCTCCTCTCCCTCAGTCTCACTGTCCTTCTCACTCCCACTTTCACTATCGGTACTTGAATCATCGGAGTCAATTCTTACATCTTGCTTTCTTTTGGATCTCTCCTTATGATGGTCGTCGCTCTCACTCTCATCCCGTGATGCACTGGCATCCTCACTATCTTCCCCTGATTCATGTACATGTTTAAGTTCAATGATTCCTTCAACATTACCCCAAACCGCCTGTTCGATGTCTTCCTTTACCTCTGTTGCCAATGAGGCACCTGCTGCCTCTGATGCAAGCTCTAATGCAGGATCTACTGTAGGATCTAAAGTAGTCTGTACTGCAGGCTCATCTTCTGCCACAACCCCTGCTGACTCATCCACTGACCATGCTACTGTCTTTTTACTCTTCTTTACGTACACTTATTCATTTTCACGTTTCTTTCTCTCTGAAGCAGTTGGACGCTTTCGCTCTTGTGTTTCCTCCATAGATGTGTCCTCAAATGGTCGTTTAGTACCGGCTATTTCATCCATTTTCTCTACAAAAAAAAAAAAAAAAAAAAAAAAATTAGAATGATTGTTATAAAGAATGATTTTGAAGAAAAAAAAAAGAATGCAAATCAATATCCATTAACATATTTATCTATACTAATATATTCATAGATTCAACTAATGAAAACAGTCACATTTCACATATATGTAGAGTGTTTCCACCTTTTAGCATATATTCTATTATATTAAGCCGAACCTTCCATTGGTTGGATGCATGTCATCAATTACTAAACTTTCAACTACTTTCAGTGTATATTTAAGATTTTCAAGGCAAGGTGTTATTATTATCTATTGAATTTAGACCCATCAACAAATGATGTTTTAGTTCTACAGCCAGAACATGAATTAGCTATTGATGTCATCAAATGATGTTTTAGTTCTAGAGCCTTAGAACATGAATTAGCTATTGAGCCAGAACATGTAATTTGGATATGGTTTCAGTAAGTTTTATGGTGGATAAAGCAATATCAGATGATAAAGCTGAAGTTATCAAAGGGGACAAGCTTTCACAACTTGATTTTGATCCACTTGGGGCAGTTCCAAGATGTATTGAAGGTCCTGCCATTACTGCTACCATTGGTAAAAAGGGTTTAAATTGCTCTTTTAGGAACCCAATGTCCTACCAAACCATATATCAAGCCAACAAAATAGTTTAAGTCCACATGGAAGTATAAGGTCCTATCAAACCACATATGGATCCAACATAATAGCTTAATGTCTTATCAGACTACATGACAGTTTAAGACCCCACAAGACCACATATGAAGATAACATTATAGTATAAAAATTGAATGACAACTGACAAAGTGAATAATATTACAAGACAAATTGTTATATAAGTAAACGTATTGATGGTCTATGGTGGTATAAAAATCATATGCATTCATATCAATATGAAAGAACAACTCAGAAAATTTAACAAACAATTATGGCGTTACAACATTTGAGAGTGTCATAAATTTTTGGCTATTTGAGGAAATGAAACGTATTCGGCCCCTAATAACCGAATATACCTAACACATTCGGCCACTAATGACCGAATATAAACATAAATATTCGAATACTTATGTTCGAATGAAATGTAAACAATTCGACAATATTGAACCGAATATTAGTGTTACATATTCGGCAACCTAGTGCCGAAGGATATTTTCTAAATTCGGCATTTTCAGGCCGAATGCGATCTATTAAAACATAAAATACATTTTTCAAACAAAACATCTAACATTCCAACACTCAAATACGAACATCAACCATTTAAATTCGGCATTTTCAGTGCAAACCCTATTCACAATCACAAAACTCACCTATATCATTCAAAATACATTAACAATCAATCACATTCCAAAAAGAAATCATACCAACGGTAGGGAGAAGACGAAGAAGATGGTGGCTACTCGTGGCTTGTGGATTTTCAAATGACACAGAGGCTGGTGCTTCTTGGCTTGTGCTGCTTTGTGGCTGGTGGTCGTGGCTTGTGGATGAAGACCCTGTTGTTGCTTGTGGATGAAGACACTGTTGCTGCTCGTGGATGGTCGTGGATGCTTGTGGAAAATGAAGTATGTAGTGCAATGGCAAATGGTGGATGTTTGAATATGGAAGAGGATGGGTTTCTCGGGTTTGGCTTGCCGAATACGAAGCTGTGGCTTTGATTCAAAACTTTGTTTTTTTGTTTTTGTTTTAATTCAATAAATGGGTTTGGTTAATTGGGTTGCATAAAGAATTTTGTCTAGTATTTAGACTTGTGGACATTAATGGTATTTTTAAATTTTTGTTTTGTTTAATAATGGGTTGCCTAAATCAATTGAGGACTGTATTTAGAAAAGGGTAAAATAGACTTAATTAAAATATTAAATGGGCTGCATTTAGTAAAGTCTGTGCTGCAAATAGCCCCTCCCTTTTATTTTTTGTGAAAATTTTTAAAAACAGTTTTCATTTTTAGTTTTCAAAATTTAAAAAATGTGTTTACTTTGCAAAAATTAAAACTGTTTTCAAAATCTAAAAATAGTGTAAATGTATTTACCAAAACTATATATTATTTTTATATGTTTTATTATTTTTATTTTGTGGTTTTACAGTTGGTCTACAT